>VALG01009694.1:19732-38396 GCA_009835305.1 Ipomoea purpurea
TTAACTGTTTCATATTTAATTATATTACAATTGCTAAATGTCGATTTAAATGTGGTAAATTTAAAACCTTTATATAACTAGAATTATGAAATTTCAATGAAACTTTTTAATAAGTTAGGTTAGTAAGACGAACTAATGTTATTAATTGGCACCATGGAATTTCTTATTGAGGTTTCTGTGAGAACATGTGTCTTCAGTTGCGAGTTTAGGTGCGGCTATCATGTTCATACCATATTAGTTGCGTACTAATAGATAAATAAATGCATCATATTCAATGTTTCGAGAATACACTTAAGATATGAGAAAATGCCAAAAATGCACCACAAAAAAAAAATAAGACAGTAACATCATAATGACGTAATTTTCGACACTGTGTGGTGCATTTATGCATATCTAGTGGTGGTATGTGCACTAACGCGCACAGGGCTGGCACAGGGACCTCTAGGTGTCTAAAACAGGGCTGAGACCCTTGGGTAACTGATTGGCCCCAGAAGGGCCCATGCTTTGAAAGGGGCCTCATACCACCATTCATCATTAAATCTCTTATATATATAATAGTACATAGTTAATTCGTATAATTATTATACATACATTTAGTAATATTTAATATATATGAGTTTCTGTGTTATCTTAGTTGGATAAGACTTATTATATTTTTGTGCAAATATGGTCAAGGGTATCGGAAATCCTCTATGGAATGGTTTTTTCCCATAAAATCTTTCCTTATGTATAATCTTTAATAGATTGATGTTAGGGATATTTTATAATATATGTTTTTAAGAATTGGTTTTGAAGTTGGAGGTGAGCTATCAGGGTGACGGTCATGTAGTTCTTACGGTGCGGGTTAGATTTTTTTGTTCTGGTTAACGAGGTCGACAGGCATACACCGAAAGATAGATTACCCATATATCTTCATTACTGTATGTTTTACCTAAAACTTTCCCCTCTAAGAGTGAATGTTAGGGATTTATATCACTATATTATATAATGTAATACTAAAATTAATTTCTATTTCTGAATTTGTATAATTTTTTAATTTAATTTGTAATTTGTGATTTTTGTTACGCCGTTCTATAATTTAAGTGAGTTATAATACAGATTGATTGGTGATTCATATCAAATTTTGAATTATTTGATCTATCTGAGACTAATTTAACTACTTATATTTAGAATATGTGTATTTTTAACGAACTTTATAATGAGTTATGTATATGTAATATATTTTGATTTAGTTATGAAATATTTTTAAAAGAATTTTTTTTTTGTTATATATGATATTAATATAGAAGATGCGTTATTTAGTACGTGTTTTTTTATTCAAACTATTTTATCCAATAGTTATGTTTCAGTGTTTTTGATTTATTGTCCTAATAATTAAGATTTTATGCTATGGTCTTTTTGGTAAGTTTTGTTTTATAAATTGGAATTAATAATTACTTTATTATTTATTTTAATAATAATGTGATTCTCTATAAGCTATATTTGTTTTAAATTATTTATTCATTTTATAAACTACATAATTCTTTATTTATGAAAGCACGGATCGGTTATTGATTATTTTAGATTCACGAATGCATCTATAATTGTTTTCATATGTATGTAAAATTGTTAAAAACTTGTGAATCTTATTTAAGTTATTGGACATTACTAATTTTTCCTTATTTAATTTAAATTTTAATTATAAAAATATATATTAATTTTAATATAGGCCCTTTTTATTGCTATGCCCTGGCCTATAGATATGATAGGACCGGCCATATATTATATAACTATATATATAATATATATTATAATATATATATTATATATATATATATATATACACTAATATACACATATATAGAACGGGTCAGGTGCGGCAGTGTCTTACGGTGCGGTTATTTTCTTACGGTTGCGGCAACACCAATAGTTCACCAAATATGGCATCATCAACATTAGGAAATACACCACACAAAACAGAGTAAACAGAGCCCTGCATCACCAAACACACACCATTAGTTGTGATAAAAACACCATACACTGTTCGGAAATACACCATTGGGGGTGGTGAGTTATATGGTGTATTTTTTTGAGGTGGTGTTTTTGTGAGTCTGTGGTGTCTTTTGTGATGTTTTAATTTATTACATTTCATTGGTGTGTTTTTTATTACACTGTTGGATGATATTGTTAACACTGTTGGTGTATTCTGGATATTTGACGCACCGCGAGGTAAGACCCAGCCGCATAATGAGGCGTTCCTTGCTATATATACTATATATATTATATTATATATAATATATATAATATATTATACTTAATATAATATATATATATATATATAATATATATATATTATATATATATGTAATCACTTTCATGTCAACATAGAGACTAAAATTACATCAATAATTTTTATTTTTTTTTTGTCAAACCGAAGGCTCCTTAAGTATTACCATACTTAGACTAGTGCTGCCAGATTGGTTTTTCCATACAAGAAAGATTCAAACTCCCGACATCTCTCAAGGGACCAGAGTGCACGGCCACTCACACCAACCAAGCTAGTTAAAGTACATCAATAATTAAGTAGAGTTAATTCCATTTTTGGTATCATTTCACTTCCATTCAAAACATCTCATTTTAGTCATACTATTATTATGGCATATTGCCATGATCATTTTTTATCTACTCCGTCAACAACATGTTTAAATGACATTAGGACATTTTGTTCTTTTTATACAAAGTGGGTTGACTCACTATATTTTTATTTTTATTTTTTGAAAAAAATCTTAATTCACGGCTAGAGTCACACGTCTGATCTTCTTCAATTGCAATTGGTGCCATGGAGTGAGAGCCTCCACAATCTGAGCATCCGCAAATAATACATATAAATCTAGAACCAAAAAAGAATTAACACTTAAAACTAAATATATTGAAATGTCCACATATTTAAAGTCATTTAAATAGGTTTGTTGACGGATGATATAAAATGGTCGTGTCACAATAATATGGGTGTATATTGTGGACCGCGGTAAAAACGACGTTGTTTCTTAAGTAAAGAAATGACGCCCGTTACACTTAACGGATTTTTTTTTTTGTGTGTGTATAATTACCAACTGAAACTACAGTTTATCTAAACTGACACTGCCTCATGTATTTTTTTTATATTATCAAGTGAAACTGCAATTGAAATGGAATGAAACTGTAGTTGTGTTGAAACGAAACTGCAGTGTATACAAAATGAAACTGAATAACAATTTCACATATTTGATTGTATAATTACCCAGAGAAACTGTAAGTTATATCAAAATGATATTGTAGTTGTGTTGAAATGAAGTGTAAATAAAATGAAACTGAAAACATGTCACATATTTGAGTGTATATTTGTGTAATGAAGCTGTAGTTATATTGAAATGATTATGTATTGTTGTGTGTTTTAATGAAAATTATAGTGTATATAAAATAAAACTAGTCGTGGGCACGCGCTTTGCGCGAAACGTCATGCGCAACAATTAATTATATGTTCTATTTTTTTTTTATTCTTTATTTTAAAACGAGTATGTTCTATTTTTTAAATAATAATATATATAATTTTTAATAATTGTTATATGACAAAATAAATAAGAATACATAAATAAGTTATTAGATCCAACTGATATACAAGATATTGAATTAGAAACATGCATGAGGCAGTTAGATTTGGTTTTGAGGGAGAGAATGTAGATATTAGCTAGAATAATGTAGTGGTTTTCTAAAAAAAAGTGTTAAAAAAGAAAAAAAAATGGAGTGTTGAATGATGAGAAAAAAGAAGACAAAGATCACATCAACAAAGAGGAAGAAGACAAAAAAGTAATAATGTTGTTTATTTCTTTAAAATTGAGGGCATTAAAATAAATAAATAAATTAGATCAAAAAATTTTCCATTAGATTTGAAATCAATGCAAGCAGGGGTGTGTCATTTTGAGGGGTAAATGGCAACTCCCAAATATAAGTATTAGGGTAGATTAAATAACATTTTCACATATTTGAGTGTATAAATATCGAATGAACTGTAGTTATATCGAAATGAAACTGTAGTTGTTAAACTGACACTGCAGTGTATACAAAATGAAACTGAATAATAGAGTTACTTTTTGCGGAACGGCGCAAAAATGTGCCGTTTCTTTCAGTAAACAAAACGATGTCGTTTTGAGCCTCGGTGCATAATCGATTATGCACCGCGGTGCACGATATAATTTGCCCAATAATATTAAAACCAATAAGAGATTTTTTATTAAAAAAAAAAAAAGAAGAAAAAGAGACTAAAAGTGAAATGTCACTTATAAATGTAAAATCAAAACTGGCCGAATTAACTGTAATTAAGTAACAAATCTATTATATTCTATATGGCGGAATATTTGATTAAAAAAAAATGTCAATGTTTTTTACTTTGTGATCTATTTGTACACCTCTAAAGTGTATCCGTGACGTGTACAACAGCTGATATTAACCTGAAACAAAGAAATATTCTTATATATCCCATGAGTGCATAATGTAATAAAAGTTGAGATGGCCGAGTTGGTCTAAGGCGCCAGATTAAGGTTCTGGTCCGAAAGCGCGTGGGTTCAAATCCCACTCTCAACAAAAAATTTCAGGTTTTCGGGAACAATGAGTGCGTAAGAGAGAGCACGGTTTATAACATGCGAACAAAATTTGCGGTGAGACTTATTTTCATGGTAATTAGGAGAGCTTTCTCGCTAAAATTAAAAGAAAAAAAATTTGATTCTTTTAACAGTAAGCTCTTCCATGAGGTCAGGGTTAATGCAAAATTGAGAGCAATTTTGCATACAGAATCCCCTTTAATAATTTTCCTGGCTAAAAATAATCTTTCTTCAATTGAAGAATGGATTTTGGGAAGACATGGATTCAGAACAAACGAAAGAAAAAAAAAAAAAAAAATCTTCCTCAGGTTTTGAAAAAAAAATTCCGTGACTCGGTTAAAAAGGAATTTTGAATTGATAAGAGAAGAATTTTGATCATGAAACAATAACTAACAAAGTTAGTCAATAACAAATAATATCTCCAGACAATTAATATCAATTATTTCTATTGCATAACAAAAATTATTGAATTAAAAATTTAATATGAGAAAAAGAATGATTTAATGAAGTTTGCAAATCCGGACGGCAGCCTGAAGAGTCTCAAATCGAGCACTGTCCAGTGGTTTAGTAAATAGATCTGCTAAATTTTTTTCTATAAACACATATTCTAAAGCAATTTCTTTATCCTCTACTAATTTCCGGATAACGTGAACGATGAAATCTTCTTGTCTCCCCATTGAGTGTACAAGGGAATAAAAGTTGAGATGGCTGAGTTGATCTTTTTTGAAAGTAAACTGCTGCATATATTAATCAACCAAAGCAGAAACAAAAGCAGGAGGAACATCCTCCCACACCAAAGAGTTTGCCTGTAAAAAGGTTTCTGAGCTAACGAATGTGCTATAACATTTGAATTACGGGGAATGTAAGCAACAGAACAAGAAACTAATAAATTCATCAAGTCTCGACATGCTGAAACATTGTGTGCTTCTTGTGGCTGTTTCAAGGAGTTGTGTGCTTCTTGATGAATCAAAGTTTCAAGGAGTTGTGTGCTTCTTGTGGCCGCTTCTTATTTGTGTGGTTTGAATGTTTCCTTTAATACAGTCCACACAAATACCTAGATCAGTAAAATCTAATTCAGGAAGGATTTCATTCTTTACAAGTCTTTGAATCATTTCCTTACATATGTGACCCAAACGTTTATGCCACAAGTAAGCTGATCTCTCATCCACTAAACTTAGTTCCAATACAATGATGCTGGGTTAATAGAGTTTCAGCAAAAAGATTGTCAAGCTTCAGTTTGTACAAACCATCGGAAAGAATACTAGAACCAATAAATGATTTGTTTGAATAAACTAAAACATCCATTTCCAAATTTAAAGGAAAAACCATAAGAGTCTAGTTTTGACAAAGAAATTAAATTCCAAGAAATAGCCCCTCGGCTAAAAGGAAGCATAAGAATATTTCCATTTCCTTACGCTCCAATTCATTCTTTTATGGCATTGCATAAGGTTGTACTTATCTCCCTTCTGAATTGGAGCAAATGATGCAGAGCTTTTTTTTTTTTTTTGTTCTAATCTTTCTAAACTTGTTAATATATGCTTAGCTTTCTGAGACAATCTAACACTCATGTGATCTATTATGAATTGAAATATTTCAATTCCAATCCAAAGGATGCCTCGCCCCATATCTTCACTTCAAAGTTTTTAGAAAGAACTGTTTGGTCTCTTGCATTAAACCAAGACCATTGAGTAGTAAGCAAATGTCATCGACATACAAAATCAAAATATAAATTTGCTCCCACTGACCTTTAGATATATACACCGATCAACAGTATTTTCCTTAAATCCTAACGTCATTACAGTATCATTAAACATAAGATACCATTGTCGGAAGCTTGTCTAAGTCCATATATCGATCTGTTAAGTTTACACACCATGTGTTCCTTCATTGAAAACCCTCAGGTTGGTTCATGCATGCAAATTTCTTCTTCCAAATAGAAAGACGATTTTCACATCCATCTGTTGTAGCTCTAAGTCATAATGAGCTACTAGTGCCATAATTATTCTAAATGAATCTTTCTCCGAAACAGGTGGAAATGTTTCATTAAAATCAATACCATCATTTTGAGTAAAACCTTTGGCAACAAGTCTGGCCTTGTATCATTCGATATTGCCATTTGAGTTGTGTTTGGTTTTAAAAAACCCATTTACAGCCAACTGGCTTACAACCTTTAGGCAATTCAACAAGATCCCATACTTCATTATGTTCCATTGATTTTAACTCATCTTTCATGGCTTCGACCCATTTAGAAGAATTAGGACTATTTATCGCATGTGAAAATGAAACTGGATCTTCATCAATACCAATATCAAAATCTGACTCTTGAAGATAAACCACATAATCATCAGATATAGCATATCTCCTTTGTCTTTGAGATCTTCTTAATGCTACTTCTGTAGGAATATCATTTGTGGGTTCATTGTTAACTTCATCATGGAGTGGTTGATCATTAATTTGTTGTTCGGGCAAGTGACTAAATTGTTCAACCGTTGCAGGATGAGCAATTTGAGTAACTCCAAGTAGAGTAATTTGTTGCACATGAACAACAAATTGAGAAGAAGATATCAAAGAATCTTGCACTATAACTTCTTTTTAAGTTCCACCTTTCGTGGTTCAACGCTCCCACTTATGTTATCATTCTCAATGAACTTGGCATTTCCAGTCTCAACAATTCTAGTAGTATGGCTAGGACAGTAGAATCTATACCCTTTAGATTTATCTGGATAACCAATGAAAAACTCACTAGTTGTTCTTGAGTCCAGTTTCTTTTCATGTGGATTATAAATACGTATCTCTGCTGGGCATCCCCAAACATGAAGGTGCCTTAAACCAGGTTTCCTTCCTGCCACAGTTCAGGTGTTTTGAAACTGCCTTACTAGGAACCCTGTTTAATAAATAGGCAACGGTTTTTTAAGCATATGTCCACAATGATAAGGGTAAAGAAGAATAACGCATCATATTCCGCCCTAACCATTTCATTAAGGTACGATTACACTTGTATGCAACACCATTTTTTGTGGCGTACCAGGCATTGTGTATTGAGCACAATACCACGTCTTTCAAGAAATTTAGCAAATGGACCGTAGGGCAGTGTCCACTCGATTATACCTTCTGTCAATAGTGCGAGGCGCAGCCGCCGGTGTATCAGGGAGCTTGATAAACTCACCTTTGTCTAATTCGTCAACCTCAGCCAGGCAGTGAATACCTCTAAGGCATTATTTTGATTGAGATTTTCATGCAAACAAAAGACATAACAGTAGACGCGCAGCACCAATCAGCAAGAGTAAGAAATGTTCCCCAGATAACTCGATACCTCTTTCGAAAGAATAGCGGAACACTACAAAGGTCCGCAGCATGACCCATCCAGGGTATCGTATGATGATGCTCAAGAGGAGTCTTCGCTTCCATAGTGGCCAATAACATGTCATTACGATATCTTCGTGCGGTTCTCGACGTATACCCCCTGAATACAAGCCACAGCAAGAGTACCATAGACAGTAAAAGGCATTAAGCCAGAGGAGATATGATTTACACCGCAGTCTTGATCATGATCCAAATATTTAACGGGATACAAAAATATTGACCAATGGAGAACGTTTGATGTCACCATAGTTTATGAGCGAGATCTCTTGCATTCCACTAAACTGTCGTCTAGTTCCTATTATAACCAGAAATTATAAGATGCAGAATGGTAATAGAGGTAAATCAGCGCATAAAAGATATTGTTCAAGAACTCACAGTGTATTCATAAAACCATCGAAAAAGCAACTATAGAACCAATAAAATGATTTGTTGAGGATAAGCTAACAACACCCAGCGCAAAAAATCTTAATAGATATAAAACTCAGAAGTGTGCCATTCGTAAGACAAAGAAGGCCTTAAGAACTGCCTAGAAACTCGCGAAGGAACATAAAGAGTTGCAAACAAGTCCCATATATGAAGTTCCAGTAGTCTTAAGTAAGATTAGACCTTACGGATAATTCCTAATTGGCAGTGCTAATCTGGAGCATTGGAGCACTGAAAATGTCCCCATGAAAACAAAAGTTTCTCTGTCCCCCTGATAGTTGGGTGCTATCACGTCCGTGAATCCTCTTTGTGCTTTCCTTAAAGCCACTTAGGTAAATCTCGTATATCTATGGATGAGGAGAACAAACCAGTAAGATCCTTATCCGATCTTCGGCATTAAGTTTTACTTATACATGTAACTGTCAAGTTTACAATTATTTTTTCGATTATCTCGTTTCTTAACCCCAGGCTGCTATGGCGGGCATTCCTTCTTTCGACCTGATAGGCTTCACAGTAAGTCTAAAAGGACACTTCCCCTACCTTTCTCGGAGAAACCAGAAGCGGCGGATGACACGTTAGAGGCAACTTGAGATAGAAAAATGCCGAATTCTGCAAGACTCCTATCATGTCTTTGTCTCTTATCGGCCGGATTGATAAGGAAAAAGGACCGAGTTATAGGCGAGAGAAGGTGGTCTCTATTTGACGTACGCGCGAGTAATGATCTCATCCTAATCGCAGAGGACGATCTGGTATCGAGATGCCCTTTGACGGACTCGTGAGCATGATTAACCTGAGTGGAAATAATCCACGTTGGCTCCACCTTAACCTTAGTGAATCCTCATTGAGTTCAGGGCATTTTATCAATCCAAGCTATCAATTCCACTCTGAAATCTGTAAGTAAAATTGAATGGATTACTTGGAAGAGTCTCGGAGATACTGCAAGAGGCAAAGGGATGAATAGAGAAATGTGGCAAGAGGAAAGGAGTCACTCAGGTCCGATTGTGTCGGATAGACTTGGAATGTGTGCACGTAGCGCATAGCTCGGGTGGAAATGGGCAAGCAGCATAGATCACCTGAAACCGCATCGCAAGTAGAGGTTAAGGTCTCCCTTTGGTTGACCTAACGTATACCATAAGCTCTGACAGACCATGATATACGAGCTAGAAAAAGAATTCACATCAATTTGGCATAGTGTGAAGCACGAGCTAGCAACGTCGGACTTAAGTACACCTAACCTTGTGTGCTGTATTCTTGTTGATTGAGCGGGTAAAAAAAGCGGATAGAACCCAGATAACATGGAAAGTAACAGGATGCAAGAAAAGAATGAAAAACTTGCCGAATAGACACCTACAAGCTATCTGCTCGCCATGGGTTCGGGGTCGAGTGCCTCGCCGGTCGCATGGCCGAGAATCTAGTATGTTGATGAGAGAAAAGCTAAGATTTAATCACGCTGCATTTCTGGGACCACCGCGGCATCTAAATATATTATCAAAGAACAGAATTATTCCAAACTCCTCGTCTCATCATATTGGTATGGTTTCGAGATGCTGCTGGCCACGGGGTGGCACCGCGTGAAAAGTACAAATGGAAGAAGGAACACGACATGCCGAATGCCACAAGTGGCTCGGGGATTTCTCACGTGAATACCAACTAGTTCAGCGCTTGCCTTGACAATAAAACTATCAGTGGCGTCTATAGTTTGAAATGGTTGTATCTGAGACGCATATTGTCTCTCAAGCTCTCTATCCTGACATTAACCCAATGCTTAATAAAGGTATAGTCGTGTTGGGACCAACTTAGGAGTCGAACAATAAGTTATAAGCAGATAGGTGCCACAAAAGGTTAAAATCCATGGTAAAATTAGATATCAACAAGTAATGGTAGGCAATAAGCCCCTTTGTATCTCTCGCTTCATTCATCCTTACGTAACATGAATCTTAGTGGTTGCGATCTATAAGAGAACAGGTATGATGCACAACAGTACACAGCATGGCCTAGGAAAAATAAGACCTTTTCCATACAAAGATGTCTGGTTTAGAAATGTAGGAGCAAAAGTTCGATTCTAGCATGGACTATTAGGGGATCAAAGATGAAATATGGGACCACACGCTCTCCAATACAGAACAAGTCAAAACAATTAGTTGACACGTCAGAGCCTCTTAGATAGACGCACCATGCACACCCTATGATAGGAGCCTAGCAAAGAGCATCTATTGAATAAGTGTTATCTGTCATGAAAAAACAAGCCAACTAAGTCATAAATCACACACAAGGTCGATCTCTGAACACATACCAAGTGTAAGATTATAAAGATGTGTCATGTGCTCCTCTATGCAGCTAAGAAGTGTATGGTAACGAAGCGAGGGTAAGAACATAGAAGATCTCATGTATGAAGGCGCATATAGCCTCACACAGAATTTACGGGAAAGCAAGCTTTTAAAGGTTAGGATACAAGTCATACGAAAATTTATGTGCGAAATAAAATCCTGCTAATCTATACTATACTAAGAAGACAAAGCGTCTGAGAACCCATACAGTCAAATAATAAAAATAGACATACGATGATTGATCCTACATTAAAGCATTAAAATGCGGCTAAATGAGTTTAACGTCATCCCCGTCACTGAGAGGAGCGGAGATACACCCAGCGCGCAGCGTATCACCCAGTCAGCGCGAGGATCGACACCACAAGCACCGAGCACCACACACCACACGACACACACACACACAACACACACACCGACAATCACACAATTTTAGTGAGATTCGCCACGTGGACGTTGTGGATCTCGTGCAGAGAGTTTAGCGATTGTCCGGATCGGAAGATGCTCGTTAGGAGTCTAGGCACGTCTCTCATAAGTCCTCGCATGGATTGTATGGAAGTTCCTAGAGATAACAATGATCAAAGGGGATTTAAGTAATATAAGATGGTTAGATGACGAGTTATAAGGTCCAATTAGTCTGTCTAGTACCTTAGTCTAGAGTTGACTTGCAATTCGAGGTAAATATATGTAAGTGTATTTAAATAGGCTTTGCAATAAAGATATTGTGAAATCATACAGGCACACACTACTCTACTCAGCTCCCCTCCGTTGCGGTTGTTGGTGGGTCCTGTAGATAGAGGAATGACTGAGAGTGTTATAGGCGACTTGGCAAGCTGCATGCTCCTGGTCAATGTCTAACTTTCCTTCTCGTTTCATGTTTATAATATTCTTACTTTCTCTCATCACATATGTCCACATGCTCATCATTTATGAGAGTAAGTATGCTTGACAGACTAGTTCAACGATAACATATAATTATCTTTATAATAGATAATAATGGCGAAGCACAATTCATAATACAGAAGATTAAGAATGCCATGCGTGTGATCTATTTTACTTTTCGGAAACACAGTTGGCATAGATATCAAATATCTAATGTGAAAAGTAATTCTCCATGTGAATTTTTGAAAACATATCTTAGCTTTATTAGTTCTTAATGGTATATAGAATACTCTACAATTGTCCTGCACTTTTATGAAATTCACCGAAATTTCATGACAAGTAATTACTAATGAGTATATGTGATGTGACAGTGTTTGATCTAGAAGGGGCATTAATTAAAGCTGATGCGGATTGTTGAAATGTGAAGAAACCCGTGACTCGCAACACTATGTTTATAATACACCACTGTAGTGGCGAGGATAGTTGAATAGTTAGATGGCGTACAGATACAATCTGATAGTGGTTGCGGATGGATTCGTTGGTGTGTAGGACGGAGGTGTGATAGATTAAATATAAAGGTAAAGACTATTGTATGATTTAGGCAAGTTCTTTCGAAATACATTTATAGATTTTTGTATATGTCAATGCGGCATCACGGACGGGTCAGATAAGGCCAATTAGACGTATGGAATATAGTCTGGTAGATGGAATGATACAATGGATAACCGTCCGTATCTGTAGTTGGTCTGTACGTTATAGATGAACATAACTAGCACTGACTGAAGAATTATTGAACAAATATTAAATAAAACAATAGCGAAGTGTCAAACACGATACGAGGATCACCGGAGCAATGACGATTCGTTCAACCTCTTAGAGAAGATATCCGAGATTCACGTGATTCATCCCGCCGTCGGTCCCTCATGACAGTGACTAGACGCCAGTACTAAATCGTATATAGTAATGTGACACTTGTAGAAGTTAAATGAGCAGAAATGATGGTAGGATGTATATTCATGTGATGTATGAATATGTGGTCTGCAACTTATATAAGGAATGTTAAAATTGTATGGATTTGACTCTCGTGAAGAACGAAACAATGATGACAAGTTTGCGGCCGTTGACCTTCGATAGCTATGGGGTTGCTTACTCAGCGTGCGCCAGACCCTCTTCAGAAGAAGTTTGTCGCTGTCGTTTACGTATATCATTCGCAAAGTGAAGGAAGGTGATGAGATGGGCGCACATCGCACCATGATAGGGAGAGAGGGGGAGATTATAGGCCAAAGAATTCACTAGGTGCTTGTTGCGTTTTGTCTGAGAATAGTGTATGAAGGATGTCACGTGTAAAGCGTTGGAGTTTATAATCTGAATGAGGCTGGCCCAATGGATAAACGGATATGATGTCCCTTTGGTAGAACCGCACAGGTAGAACGGCGATTAGCTTTTATTAAAATTAAGCGCCGATAACTAATGACACTTAGCATAGCAGGAATATGTCAGACGGGTGGACGTGCGTCTTCTAACACTGATAATACTAAATATGGGTTATACAGAAGAGGAAAGGAATGAGCAGTAATGGTTAGACAAACCAAACCAACACCCAAGTGTCCTGGATCGGTGACTTCACACACGCTAATTAAGATGATGTATTACCCTTAAAATTTAATAACCAAACGAAATATACCCCCGAAAATTACGATTGTGGACTCTCGACGGATTGGTATAATTGGGAAAAGGAGGTCAATCCGGTTTCGCTCTGTGCATTTAAGTCGTCTCTGCTGGATAAGAGTCAGGTATATATCAAAGCTCTCTTGAAAATACTAATACCGGAGCGCAATTTTCCATATGACAAACATAGCCTCAGATAGAGACAAAATTTGAATCGTCCAGCACTGTATCACTTAAGACCAACCAGTGGTAGTCTCATAGCTACGCGCGTCGGTGGGTCAAGTACTGTATGCTCATTCTCGATTCTGATTAGTCTTCTCGCATAGGATGGTAGGCTCCTTATCCCGCCAGCCAATGAGGGCAAGCTAGAGGGTATAATGAGGAAGACTAAATGAAGACGAGGATGGAGGGACGGACTAAATGACCAAAGAGCTAGTAATGAATGGGAAGACTGTCTACGAGGGCGACACTGAGGACTATATTACGAGCAAGGGGTGTTATCGGAGTTTGTGGTATGGCTCGCCCAATAGAGGATGATCTCTGTGCGTCGAAAAGGAGGTCAACTAGTGTCCTCCGCACGAGTGATAGAATTGGTAGCTTGGTCTTAGAATGCGCGCGTCAACTTGAAGCAGGACAATGAGTCGAGAGAAAGGTAATCTACGAGGGGGCCAAAGTAAAAGATGACGAACTCGGTAAAAATATGTGAGAGAATGAGGCAGACGTAATCTCAGATCACGTATCCTCCAACCCTGCACTCCACATTGTTTATTTTAAAAGCACCTTGCCACCCTGTCAGTATGTAAGAAGCAAGCAGCGCAAGGTGCCACAATAGAGAGGAAGATCCTCTACACGTACAGGCCTCTATTGAACAATGCACACGCGATGAAATGGTTGGTCGGATGTGTGCTATGTAATCAATGCTTGCGTTAAACTCAAGGGGGAGGGGGACGGCAACATGTTTTGTTTGAATTCGCTGTCCGAGTCCCTATACATGATGCAATATGGCAGCTTATGCAACTCTATAAAACTGCGGTCTATCGGACTGGTCCAAGTCTCGATCGTTAAGGGGCTAAGCCAGACAACGTCGGGGCGCCGGTAAGATAGGTTCGAACAGATGATATCCAACTCGACTGTCTGTCCAGAGTGAGAGAAGGAGTAGAGTTGACAAGATTACAAAGGAGCTCATAATAGAGAATCAGCATGAGTGTAGACTATCTTGCGATCCTGAGACCGCGAGAAGCCAGCATATAACAAAAAACACAACAAAGAACACAAAGGATATAGGTACTAGGCCCAACAATCATCCCCTTACGTACATCCATCGGACCCAAGTTTTACTATATAAAAGGACCCTTTCAACTTAGAAGATTAAAATAGCTCGATTAGAGTTGCGAAAAAAGAAGGAAGGATAGGCGGAGAAAAAGGAAAGAGCTGTCGAGAGAAATATGATCAAGGTAGCTACGGAGGCAAAACCTTAACTGGAGATCCTTGTAATAGATTGGTAGGTGAGATCTGTCCGTACTCAGTGTCTGGGCTCGAAGGAGGACTATGCGAGGTCCCAATGGCTGCACGAAGCGATCAATCCATACTCCTAAATTCTCTCTATTATATAGTCTCATTAAGTGAAAGAAAGCGAAAGATGGACTTTGGAGATCCATGTGAGGGAGAAAAATCGTGATCAAAGCTTCCAGAGAAGAATCGCATCTGTGGGAATGCGCTTACTCGTGAGATTTATGCAACTATGGAAATCATGTGGGGACTGGTTGAGAGAAGAATCGTCCTTATGGCCTTCCAGTTCTACGGAAGTGTTAATTGCTTCAAAAAACTGGTACACGCTTATCGGTTTGCCTGTAAGAGCTCTTGGAAACTATCGAGAGTGTTCGTCAGTTTTAGATTGTCACCCACAAGGAATCAATCAATAAATTATGACCGATGGTTTGCTGAGTAGTGCTTTCCGGGATGGTTGATGTTACAAATCGGTAAGCTGAAAACGTTTGCGAAAGGACTCTAGGGTAGGGACCAGTGCATCATGTATTGGGAATCCTAAAATATCGAGCTGCTCTAGTTTTAGGGCGGTGGATGATCGAGGGACTCCACCGTCGTGTTTGCTTACTTGGTTGGGCGCATAATAGCTGTTTGGGGTTCACATGAGTGTTAAGGCAACATATTCAAAAAGATCTTGATTAGAAGACTTGAGAAGAAGAACTCGTTCCTATACAATTAGTACCGATACGATCTACGAGGTGAGGGGAACAATACGCGCATGTAGAGAGATCGAAACAGGAGATTTCAACTAACCACCACGATAGGTATGAAGAATGTTGCCACAAGGAAGCACCACAATCCTCCCTTGTACTTCTACATATTGTAGATTACCACATGGGACTCTCTTAGGAGTTGAACTATGTGGAACATACTGTTTATGCCCCAAACTTTTCGAAAGAAAAAACCTGATTTTTCCTGGATCATCGAGTTGGTGTGATGATATTTTTCGCCGTATCGGATGTCGGTAGTGGCTATAGTATTGCATGCTTTGGAAAGATGGATCAAGAAACAGTTTTTAATATGACTGTATTTAGAGGTGGGTATATTTGTGGAGAGGTGAAACAGGACAATTAGATCAAAACAGGGAAAAGTGTCTAGTTCACAGAGTTTTCTGATATACGGCGGGCTAAAGAATAGCTAGCAGAATGGGTAGATGAATGAAAGTTAGGCAGAGTGCCCTGGAAGTCCATGCTAAATTCGTCTTGAAAACGTGGGCGGTATTTTGTCAAGTACACAAGTGCCTGTACGCCACAACAAAATGTGTTGCATACAAGAGAAGCCGTAGCCGTTTAATTGGAAATGGTTAGGGCAAGTATGACGTTATTGCGCTTATCCCTTATCTAGTTGGGCGACATACTGCTGAAAAAACCGTTGCCCGCTATTTAGTCTAAATCACCCGGGGCTAGTAAGGCAGTTTTCAACACGACACCCGAGCCCAATGACAGATGTAGAAACGCTGGGTTAAGGCAGCCTTTTTTTTTTTTTTTTTTTTCTATCTTTGGGAGGATGCCCGCAGCAGAGAAGACGCTATGCGTATAATCCACAGAAATGACGGAAACGACTCAAGAACCAAACTAAAATGAGTGTTTCAGTGGGTTATCCAGGATAAGACTCTAACAGGGAAGCATTAACTGTGCCTAGCCGTGATGGGGGCTACTGAGAGGGAGGACCTTGTGAGACGGAGGTGTCAAATCCAAGGCCACTTGTATGATAGAAAATTTGACAGTAAACATAAGGGAGCGTGAATCCACGAAAAGGTGACCTCTGAAGATGAATGGTATAGTAGTGCAAAGATTGCCCCTCCTCCTGATGTTAAAATATCTTCTTAGCTCCAATTTGTGTCATGGCAACAAATTACTCTACTGGATTACTCAAATTGCGACAGCCTACAAACGCTTGAACAATATGGAGTCACAGCTTGCCCGATACAGTAGCAAGATCAGTGGAGGATATCCGACCGCTCCATGAGAAGCCGTTCAAACAACATGAAGCGCCCGACAGGAGAGATCATCCTACAGAAGGGAGCAGAGAGTGAGAATCTCAAAGAACAAAGAGAGGTATGCCTAACGTAGACGAGAGTGATTATGAGTTAGAATTATCTATCGGAGAAGCCGAGAGGTGAGAAGGGGGTGGTGAAATGAGGGAAGAAGCCAGTGTGACAATATTGCTCAGCAAGAAGGGCGCGGAGCGAAGATAAATAGTCCTGGCCAGTTCTTCTAAACTGGCAGAGGCCATGAAAGATGAAGTGTAAAAATCAAGGAACATAGAGAAGGAAGTATGGGCCGGAGTCTGTGAATCGCGCTTAGAACTTGGTAACCAGTGCGTAAATGGTTGGTTAGAACACCGAACGAGCAACCAAAGTCCGAATAGTCGAGGATGGGATCGTACAAGGCCGAGACGTGGGCAAAGTTGTACTCAGAAAAGGGGGGCATGCGTATGATTAAGCTGAAGACATGCTTCCACCGGTCTTCGAAGAAGCACATTAGGAGAATAATTATGGGGCACTAAGTAGCTAGCAGTAGAGGGGGCGTAGAGCGACAGACGAGGGATTGAATGTTGAGAAAAAGCGTCTTTGCTATTAGAAGAAGAAATGTGCAAATCATGAGACCAACTCGATCAGCGGATTTTTCAAATCTGAGAAGGATAGCCGACAGTCGTGTGAAAGCTGAACAAGGAAGTCAGATATATGACTGAGACTGAAGATCGCCGGACAATGGGTAGTGCTTACTTAGGTTTAAGGATGGATAGGGTAAGACGTATCTTACGATAGTCTATCCGGAACAATCACTGCGTGTGCCGGGGGGGGTGCCAAGAAGGGGCGTAAATAAGAACAGGACTATACCTATAATGTCCTCAGGTGGGATCGCAGAATGGTATGATTTTTGTGTGTGTTGCGTGTTGGATAGTGCGATGAGGTCAGTTGCGTTACGAGCTAAAATGATGTCCAAGGTCTTGGTGTAAGCAAAAGGACAAACAGTTGCTTCTAAAACTTGAAAGTGAAAAGCATGGGGGCGAGGGGCACCTTTGGATGGGAATGAAATTATCAATTCGAGTCAATTACCACAGCATGAGTTTTAGTACCTAGCGCTCAAGAAATTGGGGCGAAGAGGCCGGGGGGGTGCATCCGACGGGTTTAACAAAGTTTTAGGAAAGATGCTACGAACAAAAAAAAAAAAATAGAGCTCGCACATGGCTCCAATGTTACAGGGAAGGGAGAAGGGGAAGGAGCAGACCTACAAGTATAGCGAAAATGCCCAGATTACTATGATTAGAATCCGGAGGCGTGAAGAACAACTGCGAAAAGAAATATATCCTATATGCTTTCTCTTAGTTAGCAAGAGAGGCTGACTATTTGCCCTGAAATTAAAATTCGAATGTTGCAAAAGACTCTAGACCTATTGGGAGTGCACTATTATAATTGTGGGAAGAATGGAATGCTATATATCATCAAACAAAATACAGGTGAGTTGAATGAACTGGCATTCTTTTCTGATGGTTAACATGTACATCACTAGAAACGGAAACTTGAGAGACAGAAGATACGAGCTCATTTTGCTGAAGAACTCTACTGTATTACTGTAACCCAGCATACTTGGGAATTATTTGTAAACGTGACGTCTTTCAGTGAGTGTGGTGCCGTGAAGAATGCAGCTTTTCATAACTATTAGGAATTCATAATACGTTTTGGCTCTACAGTAGGTAAAGTAAAATGGGTACAAATACCGTTTATACATAGATGAACCCGAATTAATGATTTCACTGATCTATGGATTTTTTGACATATTAATGAAAATAGTTATATAAAGCATCTCAAACGCTACTCGACAGAATAAATGATAGGTA
>VALG01009698.1:0-25052 GCA_009835305.1 Ipomoea purpurea
TCAATAAAAAAATAAACAGTTATTAAATAGAGGATAACGTCATAAGGATATGGCATCTTTTGATGAACACCCTATGTTACTGGCCTTTTCAATCCCGGATTAATTATTTAATAATCCCTGTTAATAATAATAAATATATTTTATTATGTAGGTTTACCTTTAATTAATAGTGAGGTTACACCTGATGAAACCATGGACCCTGTGTTGGCAACCTCCAAGCGAGAAAAAACATAAGTGAGTTGCTTAGAGGTCTCTTGTGATCATGTAGTGCTATATGAGAGAGGAGAATCTAGGCCTTTACTATTCAGGATATTTTTTGATGATTTAGGATTCTCCTTTAATTAATATGGCCCACTATCTGCGTGTGTTATATCCTCTCGTAGGTTTGACTTTGCGGATGTGCTTTCCTGGGTTGTCTTTTGGTAGTGTAATTGTCCAGTCCTATGTGCTTGAACTAGTATAGACTCAAATCCGGCTCTTGATTATGCGTTTAACTCCTATGGTATTCCGTTTCGATATATAATGCGGGAAAAGAGTATGAATTAGTAAACCCATACCATCTCAGGCCCTAATTAGGAGTTCATTATATACCATATTACCATAAATAGGGAACTCTAGGAATGTATTATACTTAAGGCATACGGTCCATATTGGTAGATTCCCCACAAGCCAATAATCTATGCCAGGCCACCCAAAGAGTTCCAAATTCCCGCCCCTAGAGAGAAATTCGGCGAATACCCAATGTGAATCTAGTCATCTTAAGTAAAGGTGATGTTTAGAACGAGCGCGAGATCTTAATATCTATATAATGAGTGCTTAAGATTTCAGCACTTAGTCAAGCCCTAATGAATATGTACACTTTTAAGTGTTTTTGTCTAAGGAGAGCCTGTGCCGCCAATTGTCTTTAAGATCTGTTTAGAGGTTGATTGGTATACTGGACACATGTCTAACAAGAATACCGTGTATATTACACTTGTTCAGTACTATGTTGACCCTTAGCGTCCCTTAGGGTGTTCCCTACTAGTGTCATATTATCGAGTTGGAAGTAAACACCATGGACTTTTGGATTATCTTATCCAGTTTTCGCAGTTTTATGTCTATTCCGCGCATGATGCCATAGTTTTGTGTTAAATTGTGATACCCATGGGATGCAACTTGTGTTAATTCTAGATCTTCATATTGGTCTGATTCTGATATATGTGAGGGTGTTCTGATGATGGTCGTTACAGTATACTTCCAAGTTACAAGAAAATGAATCATGGATAATGTATGTGATTCTGATATTAGGGGTATGTCGTTCGGTTGATGAATTGTATACGTTCTGAGCGTATGTTGTTATGTTACCCGAACCTTTAATTAGAAGATCTGAGAACCGTCATACTATCCTTGATGTAAGAGTCTATGAGAGGTGTAGATACCCTATTGGTACCAGTACTATTATCTCTGCGTTATGTCTCTGATCTTTGTATGTTGCTTGATGCTATGTATACTCTTACCGAATCTTGTAATTAGAAGACGAATCGGTGTTCTTGTTGTATATAAAAGTGACTCTGATATAGATGAGTCCCTTCAATGTTGTGTAAATGAGTCCCCTGGAGCCTTGGAGACACTAATCGGAGCCTGGACTTAGTGTAGATTAGGTTGCAATAACGGCCATGGTGTGCCTGAAGTTGTATTGAATGTGAATTTGGAGGATTTCTTATGTATTGGATAGTTTAGCCTGGTGCCCACTGAGTGTCTCCAACTCAGTTGTTGCATAGCACCCCGACTTTATTTTTAGTTTATGCTCTGCTTTTGGAAATTTCATGATAATACGTTACCCATTCTATGTCATTATCAAATTTAAATTGTAAAAGTTTTTACGGAGGTATGAGGGAAATACGCATTGAGAGGTGTTATCATATCGCAGCTCATGTATTCGAAAAACAGACAATTTCGAGAGTATACCTTAATAGTATATGAAATTGCTCTGATCTCCAATGAGCTGAAAGTGAATTTCCTGCATACAATACTATAATGAAAATCCAAAGGTTAATTTCTACGTTTGTCGTAATTACGTAATATAACCTGCTTTAAAGTGTCCCAAATCAACAAATAGCGGTTTCGGTATCAACGCGCGTCACAATCTGAGGTCCCGGGGTGCCGAAAATATCTGCTGTGTAATAAGATGTCCTAGTGGCTCTTTGTAATATTTTTATCTGACGAAACAGTTGGTAGGGAGACCCGTCTCATGTTTGTGCGGAATATCGATATACACGTGTTTATGAGCACAGAAGAAAAATCTAACATACCTCAACCAGAGGCACGCGTTAGCCGGCGGTAGCGCTTACGGCAGCTGAGCTACCCCGCTCCCGAACCCGATAGCCCTGAAACAGTGAAACACCGAGCGGCAAACCGAACAAGGGTATCCTCCCCCAACCACCGCACTACACACCGCTGAGGAAAAATTAATACAATAATCTTCACCAATCCTTGGGACTTCGGCTTCCACAGTGTCTGATTGTTACCACCCCGTCACCTGCCCCATAGACCTAGGCCACACCGATTCAAGGCAACTGTCCACATCCACTCCGATGTGTCAGCAAGCATCAAGACACTGGGTGCAATTCAAGAACTCATCAACAAGAAAACAGGCGAGTCCACCAAGCGAAGTGATAAACCAGAATATCGAATTCTATAACAAAAGAAGAAGACAGAGCCGATATGGTGTAAAATGAAATGGCTGAAACTATTGAAAACTAAAAGCACCACCTCAAGTTTCAAGCTCAGATGAACGAAAGCACCAAAGAAGAAAAATGACTGTTGTGTGCGTGTTCAGTGAGAAAATAATCAAATGCATCAACTGCCTCATGCTCAAGATGATAGGTAGGATTCTCAGTCTCTTCTTCTTCTCTTTCAATAGAAACTAGTTCAGCAGTGACCAAAGTTCCAATGAGTCAGTTAGTGGATATGATGACGAAATTCACAATCATAAAGAGAACATACTCTAAACTAAAAAGAGGAGAACTCTCAGCTAATGATCAGTCCCAATGAGCTAAGACGAGTTCGAATATAGAACATCAACCTAGCCATTGTAAAAGATATCTCGAAAAACAAGTTCTATCTGTTAAAGAGCAGTGTACAGAAAGGGAGATACTTGAGCAAAAATTGCGTGAGATTCTTGATTCGTTAAAAATTCGTCCAACCTAATGGACCGAATGGGGAATGGATCAAAACCGCATTGGGAAAGAACCGGAATTGGTTATGACCTCGGCTCCCCTTCACATGTCATATTGAATAAACCCACAAACGTCTCCCGTGAGAGTTTTAAATCTGCATTTGTTCAAGGCCCTACTCAAGTGTCTAAGGCCAATGACTAGGATTAACAATGGGAAATGCCACAATCAAAAAGCCAACCGAAAGGAAAGACTGTACAACGAATTGTGGAACCCAGGAATGAAAATTCTTGAAAGGCAACCTTGGCACAAAAATGTCAAATGGAATGGACCAAGAGGTAATAAATCTAATCTATACCATCAAAAAGGTTAGCCTACAATGAACAATCAATCAAGAGTAAAACCGAATGTTAATCAAAGGCAGTGTCGTTCTAAACCACATGAAAGGATCCTCTACGTGGAAATCTGAAAGATGAACACATCAAACATGTAGAGATGTCATTCAGAAGACCGAGGACAGGAAACGGATGGAGTGGACCATCTGAAGAGGATTGGCTTGTTTATCCCGAACCTTTGTCAAAAGCGCAATTTGAGAAAATACATCGGCTTAAGCAAAGCAATTATTTTAAACAATATCAAAATCCACCCGATGATTACTTTCAAGAGAGATACAAAGCCAAAAACCTTTGCTAAAATCATTCTATGATTATCGTGTTTTTAATGGGTACAAAGGATCGAGAACGAGTCGAGTTAACTCTATGTTCGTATGGATCCAAAGTTGACTACTAACCCCGAAGAACCCGCAACCAAAGGGGTACCTAAAAATGCATAATCTTTCTTGCAGGAAAAATTAGGTCATATGGTACGTAGACAGTGGATGCTCAAGACATATGACGGGATAAAACAATTTTGAGCAATTATAAGAGATTGATGATCCAAAAGTAATCTTTGTAGGAGAAACGAGTGGTAAACCCATGGCACATGAGACGTTATCAAGAATGGCATAACAATTCAAGGTGTCCTCATTATGTTGAAGGGGACTAAAACTTCAATCTGCTAAGTACAAGTCATCTGTGACAAAGGCTACAATGTCGAATTCTCCAACACAAATGTAACATTGTTAGCATGAGAGATGGGAAACCGTTCTCACAGCCAAGCGAAAGAAAACATATATTGTTGTCTCTTGGAATTTATCTAATGCTAATGTTTGTCTTGTCGCAAAAAGCAATGCAGATTTAAGCTGGGAATGGCACAACAAATTGAGCCACTTAAATCTAAGACCATCAACAAACAAGCTAAGATAAATCTCATAGAAGGTCTACCGAAAGCAACCTACAACAAAGACAAAATTTGTGATTCTTGCCAAAAAGGAAAGCAAATCAAAACTTCGTTCAAGTCCAAAGACTCAGACATAAATTCTCATCCATTAAGTTTATTACATATGGATCTATTTGGAATAGTCAATCCTGCGAGTCTGAGTGGACGAAAGTATACCCTTGTCATAGTGGATGACTACACAAGATATACCTGGACACTTTTCCTAAAGAAGAAGAATGAAATAGAAGTAGTACTACCTGATCTTCTAAGACAACTTCAAACTGAAAAGAAGTCAACATCATCAAGGACAGATCAAACCAGGGAACTGAGTTTGTGGATAAAGTTATCAAAGGTTCTGTGGACAGAATGGCATGTTCATCAACTCTCAGCAACACGCACTACACAACAAAATGAGTGGCCGAAAGAATGAATAGAACACCAAAAAAGAGCCACGAATCAATGATCGCACACTCTGGACTGCCTAAAACATTTTTGGGCTGAAGCTATCAATACAGCATGCTACACGCAGAATCAATCCTTGATCAACAAAGTCATAACCTGATCTCCATATCGAGCTCTGGAAAGGTAAGAAACCTATTATTAGTTTTTTTCACATCTTTGATGCAGGGTGTTTATTCACACAATGGGAAAAATCATCTAAGAGCCTTTGACGAAAGAGCCGATGAAGGATTATTCATGGGATACTCTTCAGTAGAGCAAAGCCTTCAGAGTTGTAAACAAGAGAACAATGGTCATAGAATAATCTTATACATGTTAAATTCGATGAGCAAGCTGGAGAGATCAAGTTGAGACTAAAACTTCCAATACACGAAGTTCAAACACTCAGTGAGAACGTAACAAATGAAGAAGATGTAATTCAGACCTTGAATATCAACTTCCATCCTACGCGATATATCAACCAAAATCAACATAACCCGAAACAAGAGTTCAAACTGATGTGGGCACACAAAGTATGTTCCTAAAGCTCAAACTACCTCTGAACCAATGATATATATTGATCTACCTTACATTCCTAAAATGGATGCTCAAAATCAACAAAACGTCTTTTGAACCTGATTTGAGATGGCTAAGAGATCATCACCCGATCAAGTTATCGGAATTGTTCAATAAAGAGTAAGAACTCAAGACTTTATACATGAAAATATGATGGCTTGCTTTCTATCGCAAAATGGAGCATAAATCTATCGACGAAGCTTTAAATGGATCCAGATTGGGTCATAGCTATGTAAGAAGAACTCCATCTGTTTGAACGAACAATGTCTGGGAAACTTGTTCCTAGGCCTACTCATCAAAATGTTATTGGAACCAAGTGGTATTCAGAAACAAAATGAGTGAAGATGCCTAATTGTTAGAACAAAGCTTGACTTGTTGCTAAAGGCTATTGCCAAGAAGAAAGCATTGATTTTGACGAAACTTTCGTTCCTCTTGCTAGGCTTGAAACAATATGAGAATGTTCTTCAGCCTATGCAGGCTGATAAAGACTTCAATGTGTACCAAGTCAGACGTAAAAAGTGCCATCTTAAATGGTCTTCTAGAAAGAAGAAGTCTATGGGTGAACAACCACAGGTTTCGCCATAGACTGTGAAGAATGAAAAAAAGTATATCATCTCAAAAACTCTATATGGGCTGAAACAAACTCCATGAGCTTGGTAGACATGCACTCTATCGTACTACGTTTCATTTAATTGTTGACTCACAAAAGAGCCATGAATAACACACTCGTTCGAATCAAAAGATGATGGATGCATGTGTTTGGCTTGTTCAAAATCTATGTTGACGATATCATTTTTGGATGGTACAAATTCGCTGATCTAGTGAAAAATTCTCAAATTCATGCAAGGGAAATTCAAATCAGCATGATGGCGTGAATTAAAACTATTCTTGGATTACTAAGTCTAAACAGTATTCCAGGGATGGTATTATCATCCAATCAAGCAAAATATACAAAAGACTTGATCCAAAGTTTGGAATTGATGGAAAATCCTCAAGTCAAAATCTTCCTATGAGCCACATCCGCTTAAGAATGAAATTGACCAATGAAGGGAAAGAATGTGGATCAAAAGAATTCCGTTGTGGAATTTTGGATCCCTTCGTCTATCTACAGCAAGTAGAACCTGAATGATAACATTATTTTTGTTGTATTTTAATAATTTTATAGTTAAGTTGCAAATAAATTGATTGTTAATTTTATAAATATTCTTTATATATGTATTGTCTATAATTAGTTTTATAATATTATTAATTAAGTTTATGTTTTTTATTTATTAAATATGGTCATTATTGAATATGTTAGTCCTGATAATTCTTCGATCCTAATTTAATGATAATTATTTATATAATTTTAGTTAGTACTGTTTAGCAGAGTTTAATATAAGTAGATAGTTATGTATATGGTCTCAAATAAGTTATTATTTTATTATTATTATTATATTATTATTTTATTATATTATTATTATTATATTATTATATTATATTATTATTATATTATATTGTTGTTGTTGTTGTTATTATTTCTTATGAATAAATTTCGGCAAGTCAAAAGTTCCTCCGATTGTAATAATCGACAGAATGGGATCGTGAACCGATGGAGTCATGGGTGGAGCTGGATAAGTATAAAAAGGGAGAAACAATGGGAGAAGAAGGATCATCAATTTCACCCCAGAAGCAACTCCTGGTCGGTCGACTGAGTTTGGTTTCCGACAATGTTATATGCGGCAAATTCCAGTGGCTAAAGGATTTAGATCGACAAAGAGGATTTGTGTTTGTTCAGCTTCGACCTAATTTCCTCAGCGGGCAGTAGCGGATTTCCAGCACAAATTTGGTGGGCAATAGATGTCTCACCACTTGGCGGTGACCAGATTTCTTCCGCAGCAGAAATTCCAGTGAAGTGCTTTTGGTTTGGAGCAACAATTCTATTTGTTTTAATTAATTCTTTAGCAATTCTTCAAATCTCTTTATTCTTTTTATTTTGTTAATTATTTTTATGGTTTGTTAATTCATCTAATCAATTCATAACTCTCTTCAATTATTCCTTGTGTTTAACTGGTTGGCAGTTTATGTATTTAAATTGAACCTAGATTGTAGAGTCAATCTGCACATTATTATATTTGCATTGCTTAATTATTTTTCTTTTATTGCTAAGCATTATTTGCTTTCATTTATTAAGCTTGATTATATTTGCTGATAAGAGTTGATATTAAAATGCTTTGCTAAATTCATGTTTCTAGAATTTTAGTACTCTATTACATATCAAGTCGTCTGCGTTTTCATTTAGTTTAATCCATGCTGATTGTCGTTAGTTTAATCTATTTATTATTCTGCTTTATGGTTTAATTTCATTGTTTATCTTCCCGAGTTTTATTAATCTTTACCTTTGGCGTTTGATCCTAGAACCTTAAATCTTCTTGTTTTTGTTACTTTACTGCAATTAAAACTTTATGTTAAAGTTCTCTTCCCACTCTTTTAAGTAATTAAATTACATCGTACAATTCCCGTGGGTTTGACCCTTGCTATTGCACCCTAGTACTATAGTGATTCGTGCACTTGCGAGGACTATTAAAATTGTCCATCACCAGACATCTCCTTTGTTGTTGGGGTATGCGCAAGGTTTCAGTCAAAACCGAAGAAAGTCATTTGAGTGCTGCCAAAAATATTTTAAGATACCTTAAAGGGACTCAAAGTGTAGGACTTTGGTACCCGAAATGAGGCTCTTTTGATCTTGTTGGCTATTCCGATGCTAATTTTGCTGGTTGTAGGATTGATCGAAAGCACCTTAGGAACCTGCCAGTTCTTAGGGGGAAGACTTGTATCTTGTTTTAGCAAGAACAAAACTTTATTGGATAATTTTGCACGCAAGACGATATCTTTTCTTAAGTATCACTTTTCTTAATACAAGCGTTATAGCTATCACACATAATCATGTTCTACACTCTCGAACAAAACATATCGACATTATGTATCACTTTATCCGTGATCACATTGAGAGGAAGGACATCTCTCTTGAATATGTCAATACAGATGATCAGCTAGCAGATATTCTCACTAAACCACTTTGTGAGAATAGGTTTGCTACTCTTCGACACGAAATTGGAATGATTGAAATTACATAACAAGCATGTGTGTTGAGAAGTTCTCTTTCAAAAACATTCCTGGAAAGATTCCAAAAAGCAAATCTTGAGAAAGTCTAAAGGAAATTTGTTGGATAATTTTGCACGCAAGACGATATCTTTTCTTGTTATAAAAGAACAATTTTGCCTATCAATAGGCTCACACTAACACTTCATTCAACTATATTCTTCTTTAGAACTTCTTATTTGCAGGTATGAGCACATGAAAGGGAAAAGAAAAGATGGGTGAAGAGTGTGAGAAGCGTGCTGCTAGGAGTCGAAAGATAGCCAACACAAAGGTTGTCAAAATCTCATAAAAGCATCCTGATGAGGCGGAAATTTTCTTCGATCCCCTTGAGATTGAAGAAAACAAGGACGTTATGGACAAAATACTAGCGGACTCACAAAGCTTGAAGGATATCTCTCATGGTCAAAATCGTGAACCTACTGAACAGGAATCTCACGAATCATTCCTTTCTATCAGCGATCTAGACGTGTACAAGGACGTGGAAAGTGTACTCGAAAGGAGTGATAGCTATGACTACTCACCAAAGAGTACTCCACCAAAATTGTCCTCACCTCTGAGATCAACATCAAGCAGCAAGAAGAAAATGAACTAACTGGACGAATCTTCGTCAAAAATTATCATCTTTTCTTATGTATTGCCTTCTGCTGTTTCATTTGAGTCATGGACTCAAATGCTATCTTCATATATAAGTATTCCTGATCATTGCAACTTCTACATATCTATTGGTCAAAATCACAAGCAATATGTGAAAGTAGCTTTGCATCCCTACGTCATAAAATCGGTATGATCAAAATGATCTAACGTGCAGGCTTTATGTGAGGAATCCATCTGCAAGATTCTTGAAATATTCCAAAAGAAGATTTAGCACTTGAAGCTAAAATCTTTCAGAAACATCTTCACGCAAACATTCACCTTTTTGCACCTACAAAAAGGCCTCATCTCGAAATGAAATATTCACACTAACCTACTAATACATTTTTAGTGTTTTTAGTAATTTTGATTGTAGGAATGAATCAAAACAGAGGAAAATGAGAAATGGATGAAGCTGAAAAGCGCGCTATTAGACGAGACCAACACCTAAAGGAAGCAAGCAAGTTGACGAATGTTACCGTCATAAAGATAGAAGAAGATGGTGATAAAGTGAACATCACATACTCTCTACCAAACACAGCAAGCAGAGAGGACAAAGAAAACATAGACAAAATTATCTCAGAGTCTCAGGCAAAGAGAGAATATCATTTGGAACAAGCTCGAAGAATGGCAAATGAAAGAATCATGGTTCTCAAAGGTGCACATGGTAATTCATCCTACGGATCACCACCCACTTTTTGTTGGTATCCAATTTCTAATGTTCCACAAAAAGTTGAAGAATATTTTGAAGATTTCTCTCTTGTTCAAACTCAGTCACCAAGTGGTTCACCTGAGCCCACCCTCTCTCTTGAGGAGCTGGACGAATATGCAAATATGGCTCGTGTACCCGAAAGGACTGACGAAACCTCTCATCTGGAACTCCACATGCCTTACTTATTTCTTTAAGGAAACATCTATGTTTATCTTCTCGTGTAAGTTGTGGTCATCTATGTTCTGGATATTGCCAATAAAAGTCTCTGTTTCTGGTTGCTACTCTTAATGAGCTCCTTGACCAAGACCTCAAAATGCTGAAAAATTGCATATCTGGTCAAAGATCTAATTGAATTCTAAAATGACGTCACATTAATTGTTCAAACCTGAACTTGAGAGTTATGTGGAAATCTATGGTCTTAAATACTATGGCCTTAGTCAGTTACGAAGATCACAAGAATTAAATTTCTCTGATATTCACAAGATTCTTATATTACCAATCTGTGAAAGACACGTCAACCATAACTCAGAATGAAATTAAGTTTTCATCAAGGATATCAGTGCTACGTTGAAAAAGGGTAAATACATTGAATGGATATCTCAAATCCTGGTTATAAAAGGAGGTTATTATAGATGGTTCATCATCACCTCATAGTTTGGTTACAATGGCTCCTCGTAAGCCCATCACCAGAGACGCAACAAGGAGAATCAAAGAAAGGGCTCGCCTAGTTCGTGAAGAACAGGGTGACCTATATCCAGGAAACAACATGTGTGCTCCATTGGACGTCTCATCAGACTCAGAACCCATGAATTATGATGGATTCATCATATACGAATCCGATGAAGAACCCCCAAAAGCTGATCCTAAAGAGGTACTTCCTCCCATTGTCAAAAAGGGACTTCTATCTGAAGAAGCATGGAACAATCCACACCTTGACAAAGATCTCCACACCTATTTCTGTATGTATGATGGAGAGTCCGAACTCTGCGAATATCTGAAGGAAGTCTCTCATGATGAAACAAGATCATCTGTTGGTTCATCTAGCCCTGACTCTTCTACACCAAAGAAGAAAACCCGAAAGGATGATGGGGAATCCAGTAAGGCGAAGAAAGGAAAAGAGAAGAAATAGTTTCTTCTCAGATTATCTTAAGATGTAACATTTTATCCTTCAATACCTGTTCTCTCGCCTTGGAATAAAATTTGGGTTGTTATGTTCTAGTCTTGTGTTCAAAGAGAAATAAATCTTTATTTGATTTATTTTTATCTTGTTTAAGGGCCAAGATATACCAGATGCACAGACTCCTATGGAACCAAATTCTAACGTTATATATTCTAAGTGGTCATTATTGAATCCCGCGTTATCAGTCAAAACAGAAATGAATGGCTCGTGACTAACGCAAAGACATTGAATGGTCATTCAAGACCATTATATTCAATGTGGAACATCATTCAGTTTCAGCTATAAAAGAACATGGGTTGTGAACATAAAATTCACTCATTCTCATTCTCTTTCTGAGTCTCACCACAAAGAAACAAATTGGTCATGGCATCCCGCAGGCCAGTTACCCGTTTGCAGACTCAAAGGCAAAAAGAAACTGGCCCGAAAAATAAGAGAAGAGCAAGGAGACATGTGTCCTTGAAACAGCATGAATGCTCCGCTAGATCTCTCATCATATAGCGAACATCTTGGTAGTGATGATGGATTCCTCATATCTGACTCTGAAGAAAATCCCATTGCTGATCTACAAGAAGCTCCCCCACCAGTAGAAGGTGGAAGAAAATTTTCCCTCCGCTGAAGACTGGAAGAACCCTCTTGCTGATCGTGATTATCTGATGTACCTGAGTACTCATGCTAGTGAATCTGACACAAGCAGCGAAGCAAGGCCGGAATCCAATCATCCTTCTGGATCGAAGACCACCAAGACTGCAAAATGGTTTCGACATGAGTTAGGAAAAATGATGGCAACACGGAGTGGAGAGAGCAAGAACACGGAAGGAAAGGCGAAGTAATAATTTTCTTTCGTGTGATATTTTCTAATGTACTCGCATCTTATGTCTCTCTATGGCCATCATTAATAAAATCTTTTCATTGTGTGATAATTCTACATGACCGAAACTTTATTTCTTTCGTGTTCACTCAACATGAACTAACATCATAAGAAATGACGATAAAAGAGGAAGTAAATCTTTATTTGATTCACTTTATCTTTTTAGCATATTCTGTCACACCTATCTCAGGAATCTCTTCAGAAACCTTGGGAATCATAAATACTTTTTTCAGAGATTGATTCCATTTCTCGTGTTAAGTCTTTTACATATGGAATATGTGTCATATCTCGAAATGGATGGCCATTTTCACCTATATATAGTCAAACCTTGCTATGATATGATCATTCCATAACTTGAAGAAATGGATAAGGGAAAGAAAAAGATATCTTCCTCTGTAGCTTTGCCAAAGAAAGACATGAAGGAGATCCAAGAAATGCTCAAATCACTCAGTCTTTCATATGAGCGCGGAAATAGCTCCCACGTTTCATATGCTAAGAAGCTCCCCTCTGCTATCCTCCAGAACTATTATCCTCCACTTGGTCCATCCCCTCTTACTCTGCATGCCTTCAAGTATGATCCAAACTACACCATTTGGAAGGACTTCTTTGAAAAGAAGGCCCGAGAGACTGAAGAGGAACAACTCTAAAAGAAGGTGAAAAGAAGCTAAGGTGAAGTTGTTATGTGTAATGCAGTAGGACGAGAGATGGTTGTAATATTCTCTATGTGCCTCAATGTAATAAATCATCTCCAAGTGTCGTGTGCTCCCTCTTTAATCAGCGAATCTTTCTAACACGAAACTTCCATATCCGAAACATTTACTAGTTGATAACGACACGAGAATCTTTATTTGGTTCTCGTAAAAGATCACACGTCTCTTAGGCGTTAAATGAACTGACGGTTACTTGGAAATGAAGGGTTTCATCCCTAACCGTTTGATGAGGTTGGTAGGAGAGATCGTGTGGCCAAAAACTTCGGCCCACTACCCTATGATCCCATGTCAGTCGATGTGACAGGCATTAAATGCGGATGTTTTGCGCTCAATTATTTTTCTCTCTCCTATTTATTTGGGAATGATCAAAATTGATCTGATACTGGCCTTATCAGAATCCCTTACCATATCAACTTACCTTATTTGAAGAATTAGAAGAGTCACTCTCATTCAAAATTCAAATACAAGTCCGGTTTACCCGGTTGAACAACTTGACCTGTAGAAAAACCTCTCCTTTTTAACCTAAACCACCATCCTTATTACACTTTTTCCTCCGTCCTCAAAACCTCTCTAATATCCTCTAAACTTAAAATCCTCTCTTTGGTCATCAAACTCCTCTTCCAAACCTAGAAAACCCAGACCTTCATAACAGAAGACATGGCCAAGAAATCCCAAAACAACGGCGTCGGATGCTGAACAGGAGACGTCGACAACAATGGTGTTACCAAGCTTTCCAACCTCCGATATCAACTTTATACAGTCTAGAGTTCCCTTCATCATTGGTGGATGTATGTGGGATGCACACGGTTTTCTCCAGTATGCTCTTGACAAGTCCTTTGGAGAAAAAGTCATTCATCTGTTACAGGACAGCGGGTTATAAAGCTTTTTAACCCATCTCTACACCTTCTGGTTTCCGGTGGACATTTCTCAGTTCTATCTGAATGCCACAGTATCCGCCGAAGGCTCAGAAATCTCCTCTGAAGTAAATGGCACTGCCATATCACTGACCTTTGAATATGTGAACCAAGCCTTCAACTTTCCAAATCGTTATGAGACGTATCATTCGGACATTTCCGGGTACTACTATGATCAGAGTGCATTCTATGAGAGTATCAAGAACAAGCAAGGACCAACGAGTGCCGAAATCACATGGCCATTGAAGAAGAAATGGCTTCATCTTGACTATGAATTTACAGTTGATATTTTCAACAAGATAGTGGAGCACAAGACTTCTGGAACTGATGATGTAATGAAAGATAAGCTAAAGATGCTACATGCCTTTCTCCACAGTCACAAAGTTGATTGGTCAAAAGTTGTATTCAATCAACTTTGACACATAATTACTTATGGAAGATCATCACCAGGAGACATCCCAAAGATGATTGGCTTCGGATTTCTAGTAAGCCATTTTCTCGCTAAGAAGAATGTTTCCCTTCGAGAAGGTGTTCTCCCTAGCCCGAAAGTATGTCACATGAAGTCCAAACCTTAGGTTTATGACAAGCAGAAATCGCTAGAATTGGGATTATCATTGGACTCGGTAAAGTCGAAACGTAAGTCCAAAAAGGTGAAAGACTCTGATGATGATCAGCCCAAGCCCAAGAGACAAAAAAAGGAAAAAGCTTCTTCCACATCCGCAACGAAAGATCCAACTGAAACTCAACCTGTGGCTAAACAATCAGAACCAAAATCTCTGGCTGATAACAAGAAAGATGATACACAAAAGACACCTTCAATCTCGAATCCAACAACAGAACATGTTGACATTGAAGACTCATCCGAAGAAGAAGTTGTTACTCAACCTATCCCTGCACAATCAACGAAAGGTCATATCCGACCTACAATTGCGAAAGGAAATGAGATAATGACCGGATTAGCTCATCCTCTCCGTCCAGCTTGAAAGGAAAGCTGAAAAAGAAATCTGCATCTTCTCAGGGGGAAGAAAGCTTAAGGCGAAAGGACACATCTTGCAAAGCATCAAAGAAGACGAATGTAACACCCCCTAAAAAACATGTTGTTAGTGTTTTATTTGCTCAAAAAGCCCAACTTATAATTGGCAATATTATCATGGCATACTAAGATAGGATTTAGCTAAGTGTCAGTTTTGGTCAACAGAGGACTGATCAATCAGAGAAAACAACAGAGGGACTGACACTAAAGATCTTGTTTAGGAAGCTAATTTCTATAAGGTTGTACGCGGTATGAGCAGACAAGTTTGGGAAGAAGATCAGCGTATATTTTCGGGAAAGGTATGGACCTAATCTTAAAAGATTGCATTCCTCTTTTACAGTCCTACCTTCTACAATCAAAGATATCTATGCAGAGTGTTTATTGATGGAACTATAAGAACACTTATTCGACGAGAATTAGGGTTACGCCTCTGAGACAGAGGAAACACTCCATATAGTTTTTATGAGAACTCATATTTTATTCGACTGCACCTTCTCAACATAATATGTGTATGGTGATTATGATGATGAACATGAGAAGGATTTCTGCTGCTTAAACGAAAGGACACTAAGATCACACAGTTGTGGGAACAACTAAACAGAGCGCCACTGAAGTGGACTGCATCAGAGTTGGCTCTCCAAGTGAAGGGATTTCCTTGGACTTCTGGATGTGTGGATCTCCATCTTCAACAATCCACTAACCTGTGTAGACTTGGTACGTACCTTGTGTGGGGCACTTGGGTGAGATTGTTATTTCTCTACCTTTGTACATTGGATTATGACTTAGTGGATTGGACGCCTATGTGATCGTCCCCTAGACGTAGATACACACTGTATCGAACTGGGTAAACATCTTGTGTGTTGGTGTGTTCTGTTATCTCCTTCTTTTATATTACCAGTTATCCACCTTACTGACTGATCTCATCAACAAATCAGTCAATCAATTTCGTCAGTCTTAATACAGTAACATTGACTAAGAATGAGGAAATGCAAAACTACATGTGGTATCAGAGCTTTTAAGTCTACATAGTGACTTGATCCTTATGGGAAATTTGTTTTGCATTGGCCTCCTTCTTTTGGCTGTTTCTCTGTGTGTTTGTTGGCTGGTCTTCTGTGTTCAGTATGGATGCAAATATGAAACCTCCAGAACTAGATAGTCACAACTACTCCTCCTGGAAGGCTCGCATGGAAATCTACCTTCAAGCATAAGGTACCAGGGTTTATCGAACTGTTTTATTTGGATGGAGCAAACCAACGACTCAGAATCTTGATGGAACTTCTGGAGAAAAACCCATTGAAACCTGGATAGAAGATGAAATAAATGCTTCTGATTTGAACAACAAAGCCTTGAACTCTATTATTGGATCTCTGCATGAATCCGTTTTTACCCTTGTTACAGGGGTAAAAGAAGCCAAGCGAGTATGGGAAATACTGGAAACGAGATTTGATGGCACTAGTGATGTCAAACAGTTAAAACTGCATATGGTTCTGTCAGAATTCGAAGCTCTCAGAATGAATGGAGAGGAAACTATTTCAGCCTTTCACAGCCAGATACAGAATCTTATGAATAGAGCGCTATTCTTGGTGAATCTTTCACCGATGAGAGAGTGTTAAAAAGATCCTTCGATCTTTACTCAAACGCTTTCGAATGAAAGTAACTGCTATTCAAGAACATACAGGATGGGAAAAGAGAGTGTGGGAGAACTCATGGGAAGTTTACACACATACGAACTTGAAGTTCTGGCTGATGATGACCATATTTCTAACAGAAAAGGCAAGTCATTTGCCTTTGTGGCCGAAGCTGATCGAGAATTTGACACAGATGACATAGATGATGAAACTTTGGCTCTTCTGACCAAGAACTTAAGAAAATTGTGAAAGGCTTCAACAAAAAAAGGTCAAGGACAATCTACCAGGTCACAATACAAAGGTAGTAACCCCTCATATCAGAAAACTGAAACCGCACCGTTCTCTAAGAACAATCAACCTCAAATTGTTCGAACAAGGCAAATCAGAAACAGTACCTCAGATACAGGAAGATCTCTCAACCAATCAGTGCAGTGCAGAGAATGTGAAGGTTTTGGGCACATACAGGCTGAATGTGCAACATATCTCAAAAGGAAGAAAGCTATGTCAGTCGCTACACTCAGTGATGATGAGGAGGAACCTATAAATGATCAATCGGATGACATGTAGGAAATTTTGTAACCTTCTGTACAACTACAGAGAATCAGTCAGATGATAATGAATCTGATGAAGAGTCCTACATCTCTACTGATGATTTTGAAGAGAGGCATACTCAGCTTGAAATGGAATTTGCCAAACTTGTTGCAAGTTGGGAACAACTAGTGAAAGTCAACAAGAATCTAAATGAAGAACCGAGACTGAAGGATGATCTTCTGAAGAAAATGAACACAAACCTTGTCCTAAAAGAAGACCTTATAACTCAGATAAGATCCCGAGAAGGAAAACTGATAAAAGAATTGGAAGATTTGAAGAAGAACATTAAGATGATGGATACCACGTCAACCTTAGACAAAATTCTGGATTCTGGCAGAAATCCGAATGATAAAAAAGGTCTTGGGTTTGAGCATGGTGAATCCTCGAAGAGTGCTCCTGTGTTCATCAAAGAAGGATTGTTAGGTCTGTCAGTTTCGAAATTTGTTTACAGTAATGATAAACGACAGTTTGTCAAATCAGTTCAAGAAGATTATGAGAGGAATGGTTATAATCAACCAATAGGCATTAACTTCGGTAGAACTGCTCTCCAATCTCAGAACTCAAAATTCATAAATAAGTTCGTCCGAGTCAAACAATATAGCCCTACTTGTCATTACTGTCAAACAAGAAGGCACACCAGACCAGGGTTTTATTTCTTCTACAGAGATCAAAGAAAGGAGAAATACAAGAACAAGATTATTGCACCCTTCAGAAGACAGGTATGGGTTAGAAAGTCAGAAGTAATATGCTACCCCATGATAGTTCTAACCGCATCAATGACTGAACCAAGATGGTACTTCGACAGTGGCTGTTCTAGGCATATGACAGGGAATGTGAAGTGTCTCATGTCTATTCAACCAAGCAGTGGGTCTGTTACATATGGAGATGGACAAAAATGTAAAATAATTGGGTAAGGTACACTGAATGTACCTGGTTTACCTCACTTAGAAGAAGTTCTGTTGGTCAGTGGATTGAAGGCTAATTTGATCAATACAAGTTAGCTATGCGATCAAAACTGGAATGTGTGTTTCAATTGTAACTATTGCAGAGTTAGTGACAACACAGATAAGTTAGTCATGGAAGGAACCCGATCCTCAGAGAACTGCTATGTGCTGACAAATGAGATTGCTTGTCATTTATCAAAATCTGATGAATTGAAACTCTGGCACAGACGGCTAGGTCACATAAAATTTAGAGACATGGATAAAATGATCAAACTAGATGCTGTAAGGGGAGTTCCTAAGCTCAAAATAGATCTAGAGAAGGTGTGTGGCGCATGTGCCATTGGAAAACAAATCGGAACTTCACACAAAGCTATAAAAGTGATCACAACAGAGAGATGCATAGAACTAGTTCACATAGATCGCATGGGGTCGACACAGATAGAAAACATTGGTGGAAAGAAATATATATTTTTGTGCGTAGAGGATTTCTCCAGGTACAGCTGGGTATATTTCCTAAGAGAAAAATCTGAGGCCTTCAATGTTTTTAAAACTTTGTGCATCCGTGTGCAAAAAGAAAAAGAGGAGCCTATAATCAAAGTTTAGAGACTAGGAAGTGATCATTGAAAAGAATTTGAAAACTCCCTCTATTCAGATTTCTATTCATAAAGTGGGATATCCCATGAATTCTCAGCTCCCAGGACAGCTCAACAAAATGGTGTGGTGGAAATAAAGAATAGGACTTTACAGGAAATGGTAAGGGTCATGTTGCATGTTTCTCATCTATGACAGCGCTTCTGGGCCGAAGCAGTCCACACACCCTGTCATACAGTGAATAGAGTCTACCTTAGACTTGGCACGACCAAAACACCCCTATGAGATCTGGAAGGGAAAGAAAGCCTAATCTGAAGTATTTTCATGTCTTTGGAACTAAGTGCTATGTGCTGATTGACAGAGAACAAAGAGGAAAATTTGAACCCAAAAGTGATGAGAGCATCTTTCTTGGTTACTCTCCAAAAAGTCGGGCATACAGAATATAAAACAAGAGAACTCGGTCTGTGATGGAATCTGTAAATGTGGTGATAGATGACAACCCAGATGAGTCAGTGGAAACATTAGTATCTGGGCTTGAGCCAGTCCCTCCTATCAGTGAAGTAAGAACTACCGATGACAATAACCAGCCCAAAACTTTATAATCCTCAGATGATGATCAAGAAAGGTCTGATCAAGAAAGCACTCATCCTGCGGATACAGGAAAAGACAAACCTACCAGAACTCAGAAAAACCATCCATCAGACAACATCATTGGAGATCTGACAGATGGAATGAAGACCAGAAGTAGAATAAGAAATAATCTTACAGAGATATCTGGTTCTGCGTGTTATACCTCAAAGATTGAACCAAAAAATGTTAAAGAAGCTGTACAAGATGATCTATGGATCAAGGGAATGCAAGTGGGGATACACCAGTTTGAGCAAAATCATGTTTGGGATCTAGTACCAAGACCTGAACATGTGAATATAATTGGAACAAAGTGGATCTTTAAGAATAAGACTGATGAAGCTGGGAATATTGCAAGGAAACAAAGCTCGGTTAGTGGCACAAGGTTACACCCATATTGAAGGAATTGACAATGATGAGACGTTTTTTCCTGTAGCAAGACTCGAGTCAATCAGGATTCTGTTGGCTGTCGCATGTATTCTGGGATTCACACTGTTTCAGATGGATGTTAAGACAGCATTCTTGAATGGATATCTGCACAAAGAAATCTATGTGGCACAACCTAAAAGATTCGAAGATCCAGACCATCCATCATATGTATATAAGCTTCAAAAAGCTCTCTATGGTCTCAAACAAGCCCCAGGGCGTGGTATGAACGACTGACACAGTACTTGTTTCAGCATGGGTATAAACGAGGTATTGTCGACAAAAACCTTGTTTGTAAAAACTACAGGAAGTCATATAACCATTGCCCAAATCTATGTTGATGACATTGTGTTTGGGTCAACCTACTAGAGATACACTGATGAGTTAGTAAAAGTCATGAGGGAAGAGTTTGAAATGTCCATGGTTGGTCAACTGACGTATTTTCTAGGACTACAAGTCAAGCAAAGTCCTGAAGGATACTTTATCTCACATGAAAAGTATGCTAAGAATCTAGTCAAGAAGTTTGATCTGGAATCATGTAAACCATCCAGGACACCAATCTCTATATCCACAAATGTATCAAAAGATGAAACCGTTGTATCAGTGGATAACACAGTTTATCGAAGCCTGATAGGCAGTCTGTTGTATCTAACTGCCACTCGACCAGACATAATGTTCAATGTTGGAATCTGTGCAAGGTATCAATCTGATCCTAAGGAATCGCATCTGATAGCTGCAAAATGCATTCTGAAATATGTAAAGGGAACGATGCAGTATGGCCTCTAGTACTCCAAGAACAGTGAACTGAGTCTTGTTGCATATTGTGATGTTGATTGGGCAGGGAATATTGATGATCGAAAGAGTACATCTGGTGTATGCTTCTTTGTTGGTAAGAATTTGGTATCGTGGCTAAGTAAGAAACAAAATTCAATTTCATTAAGCACTGCAGAGGCAGAATACATAGCTGCTAGTGGATGTTGCACTCAGTTGGTATGGATGAAACAGATGCTGTTGGATTATGGTCTTACTCAAGGGATTATGACACTCTATTATGACAACGTCAGTGCTATTAATATCTCTAAGAATCCAGTTCAACACTCCAGAACGAAGCATATTGATATCAGGCATCATTACATCCGAGACCTGGTCGAATCCAAGAAGATTGAATTGGAATATATTCAAATGCAAACAACTGGCTGATATTCTGACTAAGCCACTAGACGCAAATTGTTTCGAAATTCTCAAGTCTGCTCTAAGAATTTGCAATTGATTATAAAGCTTTGGTCATTCAGAGAGGAGTAAAAGTTTAAATTATACGGTCAGACTTATGGTTCGATTTCCATTTAAGAATCCTCTCCTTTTGTTAAGTGGATTCTATATCCTAATTTATCTTAATGATATTTTAAAGATCCTAATCTCTTTTTGAAATTCAAATTTCCTTGGGTTCCGTTTCCTTCCTAAAAAGGAGTTGTACCGTTGTGTCAATCAATCGCGTCTGCATGCTATTTGACTAGCCACATTGATTAGGGTTCATCACCTTAAGTCTTTTTGTTATCGGGCCGAGAAGAAAAAAAAAATATCTGCAATATCTCAGCACTCAGACTTTTTCTCCTCTGCATCCTTGTCGTTCTTGATTTCTTCTTCTCTTCTCACAAAATTCTAATGGCGGACCTGTACAGAAACATCAATTATCAACTCGAAAGCAAGACACATTCTTCTGGGTGGTTTTAGCATATTCATACACTATTACAATTTCCATGAAGAAGAATCAAGTTTGACCCTCTGCTTCGCGATGAGATTTTGTGACAGTTATGTCAAACTATCCAGAGTTTTATGCTAAATGGTCTGAAGATGTGCAATGAACTGCTGATGTTGGTTTCTGAAGCCAGTGATGAGGCATCTCCAGTGTCTATTCCAGAACCCTCGATGGAAATCGGGTCGGGGCGTTTCTCGACACTTTTCACAACGAGCCCTAGAATCTGCTGAAGTTTTCTCGTCGACGAGTAGATTCGCAGCTTCTGTACCTCCAAGCTGCTCAGGATGAGACAAGACACAGACTGGAGATCCTCCGGAACAGGTCAATAACTCTGATTCCTATTGAAATTTCACCAGATAAACCTGATGAGTCTGTGTCTATTGCTGCTCGTCTTGTGTGCCTGTTAATACTGATAATTTATCTGCTTTAAACTCTGAGAAAACCTTCAGTACCTGTTGATCCTTCGTCTTTATCCTTGAGTGGCTTGTTTACGTAAAAAATGATGTCTTGCAAGTGCTGATGAGAAAGAGAAATCACCTGATTAGCCAAATAATCTGAGTTTGGTTGTATTTACTACTGATAATATTGCCTGCTCCTGCTGAGATTCCTATGATCCCAAAGAAGTTTGTCCTGCTATTGATCCGTCTGACTTACCTGCTATTGATGAGTCTGTTGACCTCTCAAGCCCCCAAAGTCTGAAAATCTGGAGGAATCCCAGTCTACTGCAACTTCGTTGGGTGAAAGTCTGGAACATTGCGACATTTTGCTGGCTACCGTCTGCTTCCATTCCACAACCATATCGAGTGATTCACCATCTGAATCCTCAAGTGAAGATGATAAAATTCTGGCTGAAGTTTATGGGACTCAAGTTCTTCATCTGAAATTCCAACCGTTGAGGCACTGCTCACCCTGATTCTACGAAGTTAAAATCCGAGAGGTTACAAATCTGCTTGGTAGTTCTTCTGCTCATGTATCTGACTCTAGTCATTCTGTGTCTCCAGTACACTCCCCATCCAAGGAGACTAGACGGTCGAAGAGAAAGAATATACTGTGAAGGTTGTGTTGAGTCTGTGATGACACTGCGGATACAGATCAACCTGACAAGAAAAGGAAGTCAAGTGAGCTCGTGAAAACTAGACAATCCTCCTGTTCAACAAGTGTTTAAGACCTTGAGGTATTCTGTGAAGCAAAAGAGCTCTGTTGCTGCTCAACTACTGTTGTTCCACATCTTCTTCCAGAAAAGGGAAGCCTGGTACTCGTGCCAGAGGAAGGAGTGTTACTCCTGAAGTTCAAACTGTTGAAAGTTCTGATCTGTCCATCTACAGACCTAAGTTCGTTTCCCTACTGCTCAAGCCAAATGGTCTACCATGGTACGAAGAGATCTTATTGTTCAATGATCTGTGATGAAAATCAGATGAATTCTTTATGTGATGTTCTGTTGTTGCTGAAAGAAGTCGATCTGCTGAAGACTGTGTCTGCCATCTGTCCTTACTCAAAGTTGCTCACCTATGAATTGTATTGTAATCTAAATGATGAGGTGGACAACATGTCTAGAGTGCGCCCAATGCAGATCTTTATTTGTGGGAAGTGGTATGTGTTTGGCTCTGATGTTATTAACGAGTACTTTGGTCTGCAAGGAGCCCAAGAGGAGGCTATCACTGACTGGGATGCAGTGGCCAAAACGATAACTGGTGGACAAGCTGACAAATGGCCCACTGGAGATAAGGATACTCTGCCCAACTCGCATCTTACCTCCAAATATGTGATTCTCAATCGTCTTGCTTTGCACAACTGGCTTCCTTCAGCTCACTTCCACCACTGTTGGGAAGCCATTGCCCAGTCTCCTCTTCAGAATTGGAACGAAGATGCATATTGATCTGGGAGCGTGGATATATTATCACATTCTAACTCTGATCACCCAAGAGAACAGAAGTACGGCTGTCATTCCCAATTTGATCTATGGTATTCTTACATCCAGGGACTTGAACCGATGGCAACTAAGGTGGTCAGTCGACCTTCTGTACACGTTGACAGACGCTTTCATCTGGAGATCATATCTGCGATGTTACGCCAGTGAATGCCCTTCCAATTCTGAGGCTGATGTAGTGACAGATGACTCTCACATGCGCGAGATCTTCAACTCTCCATCCAGCTGAAGGCTAGAGTTTCTGAGCTTGAAACAGTCCATGGAATTATTGCTAAAACAACTAACAGGGGCTCGGACGGAATTAGCCACTGTTCTTCTTCGACTAAGCCAGACTGAGGCCGCAGTTGCTGATCCAATGAAGTTTGACAATAAGACTCCCTCCAACGCTTGACATGGCTTTGGCTCTCGTTTGGCAAAAGGGGGAGTATCAACTCAGGGGGTTTTGTGTTTTGGGAGTCTGTTTTTGGTATCTTCTGGCCCTGGCTGGGCGTTGTGTGTTTGTGATGGCATCTGGTTAACAATTGTTTTTTTGACTTTGTTTTTGTTTCAGCATGATGTGTATGTTGTGTTTCCTTGTCTGCTTTGTAATCGAATTTTTTTTTGATAATCCTATCTCAGTCGTTTTTGAGTATTATATGTTTTTTTGAGTAGTCGAGTTGTTTTGCCAAATAATAGCCAAAGGGGGAGCTTGTTTGTGTTTTATTTGCTCAAAAACCCCAACTTATAATTGACAATATTATTATAGCATACTAAGATAGGATTTAGCTAAGTGTCAGTTTTGGTCTACAGAGGACTGATCAATCAGAGACAACAACAGGGGACTGACTAAAGATCTGGTTTAGGAAGCTAATTTCTATAAGGTTGTAGCGGTATGAGCAGACAAATTTGGAAAGAAGATCGTATATTTTCGGGAAAGGTACGGACCTAATCTTAAAAGATTACGTTCCTCTTTTACAGTCCTACCTTCTACAATCAAAGATATCTATGAAGAGTGTTTATTGATGGAACTATAAGAACCTTATTCGACGAGAATTAGGGTTACGCCTCTTAGATAGAGGAAACACTCCATATAGTTTTTATGAGAACTCATCTTTTATTCGACTGCACCTTCTTAACATAATATGTGTATGGTGATTATGATGATGAACATGAGAAGGATTTCTGCTTCTTAAACGAAAGGACACTAAGATCACACAGTTGTGGGAACAACTGAACAGAGCGTCACTGAAGTGGACTACATCAGAGTTGGCTCTCCAAGTGAAGGGATTTTCCTTGGACTTCTGGATGCGTGGACTCCATCTTCAACATCCACTAACCTGTGTAGACTGGGTACGTACCTTGTGTGGGCACTTGGGTGAGATTATTATTTCTCTACCTTTGTCATTGGATTATGACTTAGTGGATCGGACGTCTATGTGATGTCCCCTAGACGTAGATACACACTGTATCGAACTGGTAAACATCTTGTGTGTTGTGTGTTTTGTTATCTCCTTCTTTTATATTTACAGTTATCCACCTTATTGACTGATCTCAACAACAAATCAGTCAATCAATTTCGTCAGTCTAAATACAGTAAAATTGACTAAGAATGGAAATGCAAAACAAGTCTTAAAACATCCAGATAACGGAAGTAAACAATAAACACTGCGGAAGACTGAACGATAGATAGATAGGTAAAATCTGAAACACGGGGTGCTATGCCACGTTCACCATAAGGATGAACGCACAGGCAACATCTGCAATGTTTACAACTAATCCATAGTCTCAAAGTCTACATCTACACTTGCTCACAGGCCAAAAAACGAGAGAGGAAAGCTATACTAGCAAGTACTAGACCGCGCACTCGCCTAGACATCACCTGAAAGAACACAATAAACATGGACGACGC
>VALG01009699.1:9217-58109 GCA_009835305.1 Ipomoea purpurea
GCATAACCCCCAATAAGCCTCCACCATTCTCCTCCTTCTCTCTTCTTTTCTCTATTAGCCTCTTAATTGTTCTTGTTAACTGCCTCCTTGCCTTCACGTTTAAATCATTTAGATTAACAAAAGTGTATATATACTACAAAACGACAAGTTTATTAACTGATGAGTTATATGATTCGATCTTATTATCTGTAAAGTTTGTAGATAAAAATTAAGAACGAGTTGTGATGACGTGTAAAGTAGTTATAGATCAGAGTTTGATTTTGCGACTACTAAAGACAAAATAATAACAACCAATGCATGCAAAGGTGTAATCTTTTGAGGACACAAACATCAAAAAATGGAAATTAAGATGTTGATTTTCATGTGGTGCTATTAATGACTACAATCAAGAAGAGAACCAAAAATATTACATATTCTCAACTTTTACTCTATGCTTTCAAGTTTACTATATAGACAATGTTTGATAAAATAGTTAGCCAATCAATTTTAGTTTGTTTGACCACTATTAGCACTTTGGCTTGATTAAACAACTCATATAAGTGTTTGATTAGTTAGCTTTTGTATAGCTTATTGCTCCAAAACATTAAAATTCAAAAAGTTGCTTAGAGCAGTTTTTTTGTAATAGCTTATTGCTCCAAAACATTAAAATTCAAAAAGTTGCTTAGAGCAGTTTTTTTCGATCAGCTTTTTGAGAAAGTTATTTAGTATGTAATTAGCTATCAACTAACAGTTAATTTACCATACGTCTTTTTACAATCAACTAATGTGTTGCTATCAACTAGTCAAACTCACTAACCCAATCACCTAACAACTATTTACCAAACACCCCCATAGACAACTGTAGTCTCACACCATGAAAATGTCATATCCATACTTGTCACATTAGGGAGTAGAATTTGAAAATCCACATAATAAAACACAGAAGATCGAAAAAAGAATGATGTGTTAGGGATTGGGTTGAATACCTTCATTGCTTTGTAAAAGGGTGTTCCCTATGATGTTCAAAGGCATTGAATTGTAACCTTTGTCCAACGTTTGGTACAATTGTTTGGATACTCTCCACCTCCACTTCCTTTTCACTTCCAAATACAGAAATCATCGCCACCTCAAAAGCATACTAAATCATTAAAAAAAAAATTCATTAATTTTAATCCTAAAATAGCTAGTAGCTAGTATAAATTCAATGTGATTATTAAATATATAATAATACCATTTTCATTTGTTGCAAAGTGTTGATGGAGTTATTATCGCACCAAGAGGGCAGGAAATTGAGAACAATTTGCTCGATTTGGGGGAGCAATGGGCGGATGGCCGCCGGCGAGAAAGATGTGAGAATCAATTTCTTGAGGTTGGAATGGTAAGAGCCATGGTGGAAGAAGAGAGCCTGTGGTCCAATCATCTTCTCTTTGCTGGGTGGATATGTTGGCTGAAAAGTTCAGCCTGGCTCACCAATATCGTCTTTGCTGCTTTTGGGCTTTGAGATCATCACGCATGGACAACCTAGTATGTGACTCTTGAAGATGTTCCCATACCTACCCAACCAACAACATCCACAATAATCAACAAAATTTTTAGAATGTCATCCTCAAACAATTGAGTTTTTAGGGTTACAGGTAGAATGTTGAGCATATAGCCATTAATGTGTAATCCAACTATTAACTTATACTTTTAGTTGAGATGGAACACATGCTTCAATTAGAGATATAGAGAAAAATGAAAAATAAAAAATAAAATTGTCAACACGTCAGCATATTTACGCGTCCAGCAAGCACGTGCACTACTATGCACTGCAGGTGCACATAATGCATAAATTATTTTTATCAAATCTTTTCTCTCTAAAGGGGTCCACAAAAAATATTGTAATTTTTCGTATAAAAAAGTGATAAAAACCTCACCCTATAAGTCCAAAAACCATAGTTTATCAAGGACCTTATAATCCAATGGTACTATACTATGTTGCTCCCCTATGTAAGAGATGATAAGTTTGAGCATCAATGAAGGCATTTCTTGTAATTGGGTAACCCCTCCCTAAAATAAAAATAAAATAAAATAAAAAAACCATACTTCAAGTTTTTTTTTTTTCTTTTTTTTTTTTTAACTCATAAAATCGACACTACGTTATGAATGCTCTAATGTTGTATATTTTGTAAAGTTATACCTTTCACTCCAAAAAATTATACTTTTCTTTTATGTATATCGAGAGAATCACAAAATGCAACGTTATAAATATATAACACTATAAATAAACCAAAAATTTATTAAAAGTCATCAAATAATCAATCATTTTTTTTTGTCTAGCTAGTACATCAACACTCACACTAAAAAAGACTAATTTAATTAGTCTCGACTCCCTGAACCCCTTGAGAAAATATAATATAATGCATACATGAACGCATATAGTAAAACAGAAAGCACATATGTGTACCGTTTGAGTCTATTGGAGAAGAAGGAATTGGGATTTTCAGTGTAGAACTTGAGTGTTTCTCCGAGGTAAGGCCAACCCATGGAGCCGGGTGGCAAACGCCGCCGCCGTCCTTGTTCGCGTTTACCGGGTGGAGCACGGCGGCCGCCGCTCCATTGCAAAGAGACGGCGAAGGAGAAGGGCGGCGGAGAGGAGAAGGCCAGCAAGTACGGCGGAGAGTGGCGGCGGAAGAGGGCCGCCGGCGTATGTCGGCTGCGAGAGGAGGTTCTGCATGGTTCGTTGTGGAAGCGGCGAATTGAAGAAAAAAAGAAAGGTGTAGAGAAGAAAGAAATTAAAAGATGATGCCAGATGGTGCGTGTTTGACGATGGATGACAATATATGGAATACAACGTTAGTGTTGTGGTACGTTATATTTATAGAGGGTGGGATGGGCCCACCAGGGACACATGTCCCAACTATATTGCTCCACCTCCACCCAACAATTATGCTTGGTATGGTAGCTGCTAAAACTTGACCCGCCTTTAATGGTATCAAATTCACCTAAAGAGATTATGAATAAGAAGAGATTTTTTTTTTTCTTCTTCTTTGAAAGATTTATGCAAACTATAAAAGAATGTTGAATATGTGTAGTTTTATTATGGTTGTAAAAATTGGTCTAGGCGCCTCTAGACCGAAGCAATTTCTCCTTAGACGTCCGCCTAGCGCCTAACTCGGCTGATTTGACCGCCTAGTGTCTAAGTTAGTCGAGTTAACTCGTCCATTTCTGTCGAGTTAACCCGATCGGTTCGGCCTATTTTATTATTATATATATGTGTGTGTGCACGCGCGCATACATATATATAATATGACATATATACACTCGTAGACTAGTTTGATACTTTGAATCTTTGGATGATTGAAGTATTTGAGTATTTTTAATTTTTAATATTGTTATAATGTTTTTTTTTTTTGAAAACCATTTTTTGATGTTATGACTTATGAATTATCATTAATTCATTTATTTGGATGTGTTATTTGATTAAATGTTGAAAAAAATCTCATTAAAATTGTCAAACTGCAAGTCTACCACTATTTTTTTTGCACCCGCCTAGTGGCTATAAAAATTGTTCAAAATATTGTTGAAAAACCATCTAAATACATTAAAAAAAACTAAAATTAAGTGCAAAAGAAACATTTTTTGAGAAATTGGTGGGGCAAAATGCCTTTAGCAGTTTGCAGTGGGTAGATCTCAAAAAAATACGCGATTTGAAAAAAAAATTGTCCAAAACAGACAACCGAGTCAAAAGTTATGCATTCGCAAAGTTTTTAATCCTAAATCTAAAAATATAACCAAAAAAAAAAAAAAAAAAAAAAAAAAAAAAAAAAAAAACTAGCCGGTCTGACGGCCTCCTAGACTGTCTAGCCGGGCGATTCGGCTTTTCTCGTGACGATTTTTGCAACATTAGATAATGTACTTCAATAAATGTTTTTCCTAAGTTGCTTTTTATGAGTTGGATTAATGTCACCGTTTGGACTAAATCTTGTACGCTAAGACCTTTAATTAGTTCTCACCCAACGCACTTGACAAATTATTATATCGTGCACTCAGAATATAATTCTTTTGATTTCATGATATAAGTAGGATAAAATACATGTAGAGTGTGTGATTAACATATATATTTCACTTCTCTACTGAATAATAATGTATATATTCTATAAAGAAAATGTGTTTCACACAAATTACGTACAATTAATATAAATTAGTTGCAGAATCACTGCATTGACAATTTGACATTGTACATGCCCGTACGTTAATTGTATTAATATTAATTTTCTTATAGGTATGATAAATATAAAAATGTGTATTCAAGAGAAACACTGCATTGACAATTTGATGTTGTAGTTGCATCACATATATCTCATGATGACTTGACCTTAATTTATTGGGTGTATTCCGGTCAATTATTATATCATAGGGTCCATTTTACCTTGTGGACCCTTGTCGTGAATTATATGTCTACAATTGACATATTCTGTACATGTCGTTAATTGTTTATATACCTATAAAAAAATTGATGGCACATAACATGTTAACTATAGACACATAATATATTGTTAAAATATTATGTGTTTTACATAGTTAACATATTATGTGTATTTAGTTAACATTTTATGTGTCTTCAATTTATTTATAGGCACATAAATGGTTAATTGCAAATATAGAATATGTCAACTCTACAGACACATAATCTCAAGGTTATTTTGAACCAGAATCCATAATGCCAGGTAGACTCTAATTCATAGTATAATTTTATGTATCCGTCAATGACATACACACATATATGTGTGTGTGTGTGTATATATATATATATATATATATATATATATATATATATATATATATATATATATATATATATTATATATATATATATATATTTGAAAACAATGACATACATATATTATCTTTGATTTATTAGATACATCTTTATCTTATAATAATAGAAACATACTAGTCCAACAGCAATCCAAGATTATAACCTACTAGTAGAGAATAATGAATCAAGAGTAGGTCACTTGAACAAGTACTCAACTCCCGGTTCAAAGAGTTATAAGCAAACGAAATAGGCTATGATTTTGGAGGTTTTTGGTAAGTATTGTATTAGTCAATCTTAAAAAAAAAAAAAAAAAAAAAAAAAAAAGTTTTGTTGATTTGACTAACTCTAACTATTTGACTAGGTTATATAGTTAAAATGAGAGTTTTGCAAGTTTTTCTATTTTTACTGGGAGATTTTGCGCTTTTGGTTCCAAACTATAGTAGCACTATCAAAATTAAATGAGAGGGCTAAAAATGGCTGAATTTGCCTAGTACGAAAAGTTCAGAATATGCTTTTATATAAAGTGTATTGCAAACCTGGAGTATTGATGTTGTTATTACAAGCGAAATGTCAAATTTAACTCTCTTAAAAATGATGAAATTTTCTTCCGGTGGAATTTTGACGAAAAAGTGACCGGAAGGACCATTTTTGCCAAAAATAATAATAGTCGTGGACTAAAATTGCAAAGTTTGAAAGTCGTGAATCAATTCTGATAGTGTCACTATATCGTGGTACCAAAAGTGCAAAAATCCCGTTTAGTGGGCTACATTTTATTTTAAGTGACTATAAACATATTCTAAAATTTATATCTAAAACTCAAAATAGTTTCAGGATAATTCAATAAATGAAACAATATATATATCATGTCATAATAAATCATTATACATGTTATCTGCTACCATTAAAATTTATATTAATGAACATTCTTTTACAAATCACGAATATTGTACTACCCGTCGTCAGTAATTTGGTATTGTTAAACACATCGGGATTCCGGATACACAAATTATTGTGTGGACTATGATCCACATAGTTGTGTGGGTTATGAATATAATATACATTTTTAGTTAGGTTTAATCAACGATTTGGTCCTTCAATTATTAGTGAACTGTCAATGTAGTCCTTCAATTGCTTATTCATCGATTTCATTCCCGAAAATACTTATTTTTAGTCGATTTAGTCCTTCCGGTCGTCGACAGAAGACGGCCTGAGAGACTAAATCGACTAAAAAATTAATTATTTTCGGGGAACCCAAATCGAAAATAAAGCACATTGAGGGACTTACATTGACAGTTCGACTAATAATTAAGACCAAAACCTTCATTTAACCTATTTTAATATATTAAAAGTATATTATTTGTGTACTGAATGTACATTATTAATAATATATATTAGTAATATATATATATATATATGATATTAATATATATATAATAATTAAAATCATAATAAAATTATGAACAAAATAGATTGCAATATTATTCTATTTTATAAAAAAATCATGTAATATTAATAATAAATGTATTTTAATGAAAATAATACAAAATTAACGTATATATTTAACAATATATTAAAAAAAATGTCTTCTTGTATTTAAATGTTTAATAACATAATTGTAATACTCACTTGGTCCCATGGAATATCAATGTACTGGAATCCGGGAATGAAATATAGTGATATTACACTTAGTATGATTATTCAAATAATGCTATTAAGATAATTGTATTAAATGTACTTCAAATTCCAAAGCATACATTATTAAAAATATCACTATATGTGTTTTTATGCATCGGCATTTGCAGTTGTTTCTTTTAGGAAACCAACGGCATGTACGTGAGCCGGTGACAATTGATCGTGAATCTACAAACAGATGAGATAGTATGGAAAATTGAAGTTTCAAAGTTTGAGAAATGATGAATATAGCAGCTATAAGTTGAGAGGATCTATATATATAGTATATACGTATATATATATATATATATAATATATTATATATATTATTATATATTAAAAGTTCAAGGTTTCTGTGAAGTCAGGTCGTTCCGTGTTGTCTAGTGCGGCATACAAACTATGTAAAAAGTACCAGCACACTGTTTATAAATAAGACTATATATGTGTGGTGTATTTTTTTTTTTTGTGTGATGTATTTTGTTGATTTCATGTATAGTGTATTTTCAGAACCACTGTATGGTGGAATTTATTACAATATTCAATAGTGATAGCTGCCACTGACCGCACGGGAAGACATGACCTCACAGGAACAAATATATATATATATATAAGTAGTATATATATATATAATATATATATAAATATTATATATATATATATATTATATATATATATATATTATATATATATATATTAATACTATATATGATATTATATATATAATTATAATATATATATAATACTATATATATATAATATAATATATATCCCACATTGATAAGTGGCGAGAAAAAGGGCGGGGAACAAGCCACCTGCGACCCACCAATGAGTTTGCATCGATGATTACCTACGTGACTAATAATTTAGGTAGTGTTATGTATACGAACAATGCTAAGATAACATTATATCCTATTTTTAATGATTAATCTATCTGCAGAAATAATGTATGCGATCTCATTCCATCTTATCTACTATATATATATTAAGTATGCCGCAGCTGTCATGTCGGAGCAGGTCGCCGAGTATAGTACGTCAGACCGCTGCTCCATCTCCTTACGTGTGTGCCTTGTATGCGCCGCTTCCCAAAAATCTGGCGGCCTACCTTCTACATTCATAATATATTATTGTTACGTCCTAACTTTTTCAATATCCTATTATAGCTAAACACCCGGTGGCCCTAAGCTCTTAAAACGACAAATTTGAGTCGTCTCCAATAATTTCTTGTTTTAATTTTGAAGCGAAACAGACTGGCATAATATCTGTTTATCAGTTATATTCAATACCAACTCCAAATAAATATCTCAAACCCATTTGATCTAACATTATCTACAGTTCAACAAGAGGGGCCAAATGACCAGATTTTGGTTCGTCTGTCATTGATAGAACGTTATGCCCTGGATCCGTGTTCACTATGTGCATGATGAATACGCTGTAGATTCATAATTTTTATACTGTAGATTCATAATATAGATTTCTAATTTCTATACGGCACATTCATAATTTATGTACTTGGGATGCTAGGCTCAAAGTTAATTTATGTACTTGGGATGCTAGGCTCAAAAGTCAAACATTACTTGGCCAAGATTCCAGGGCGCTTGGGGTAAATTATATCGTGCACCGCACACAAAACGACGTCTTTTTTTAATGAAAAGAAAACGGGAATTTTCCGTTTATCGTCGTTTGACACCCCTGCCAAAAAGTAACTTGTTTATCAGTTCATTTTATATGCACTGCAGTTTCAGTTCAACACAAAACTATAGTTTCATCGATATAACTACAGTTTCATTCGATATTTATAGACTCAAATATGTAAATGTTATTTAATTTTATTTTATATACACTATATTTTATTAAAACACAAATACATTAATCGTTTGATTATAAATGACAGCTTTCAGTTTACAATATACACCAAAATGGAAAAGTTTTCAGTTATTTCAGTATACACTGCAGTTTTCATTTCACCAACTACAGTACATTTCGAGTATAACTGCAGTTCATTTGATAATATAAAAATAATACGTGAGGCAATGTCGATATAGATATACTGTAGGTTAGTTGGTAATTCACATATAAAAAAAATATGTGTTTCGTTAATATTAATGCATGCCGTTTCTTTACTTAAAGAAATTGCGCCGTTTTAACTGCGGTGCACGTGCACCGCGATCCACGATATAATGACCCTGACGCTTGAGGCTGGGCTGTAATTATTTAGTTATATGCACTTTTTTAAATAAAATAAAAACAATGACGTCAAAACTCAAAACACAATAGTTATTGTGTCGCGGTTTAAAAACGACGTTTTTTTATGTAAATTTTTTTCACGCAACTCACTATAATATACATTTTTTATAATTCATAATGTACATTATTTTAGCACATAATATACATTATCTTACTCCATAACTTTTATTATTCTAACTTATAATGTACATTACTCTAACACATAATGTACATTATTCAAATACATAATACACATTATCTTATCTCAGAAGTTTTATTATTTTAACTCATAATGTACATTATCTTATTTTAAACTTTTTATTATTCTAACACATAATGTACATTATTCTAACTCATAAAAATGAGCGCCGTGGAACAATAATTGCCGTCAAAACAAGGTTCTACTATACGTAGAGCACGACAGCATGTGTACGTATCCCTATTATATTCCTTATCACATATGCAACATTCTTCCTGCCGTTCCTGGTTCCTTCCCCAACCTACCTACGTAACCACAATATATATATATATATAATAATGCAAATGCTAAGCTCCGATATGGCGATATGAACATACTTAATTCGATCATCAACTCCTATTCATAGTGCCACCTAAATCCTCTCCAGTCTTCTATCATCTCTTTGTAACTCTCGAGATTGTACAATTCTCTTTTTATTATTATTTCTTTTAGAAAAGGTATAAATATGTCATTAAATTATTTGGAAGATATCAATTAAGTCATAAAACTCGAATAAGTTTCCAATTTATTTATAAATCTGGAAATAAAGAGTAATTAACGTTTTTGGCAGGTTAACAACAGATTTTTAGTAAGTTATTATTTTTTATTATCCTACTAAGCATTTTACCATCTTCCTGAATGTCATGTTTTCCTGACTTTATTTCCTAATATGTTGATTACTATATTTAAAAATAATACAGTTTTTTTTTTGTTTCAATTTTTTTTAAATTTTATTTTAATAATTTTAAATAAAATAATTATTTTAAAATTTAAAAAAAAAAGAAGAAGAAAGAAACAGCCTCCCTGACTAGTCGGAGACGAAGGGAACCCCTTCATCTCTGGCAAGGCTTTTTTTTTATTATTATTTTTATTATTTTTTACTTTCAAAATAATTATTTTATTTATTTTATTTTATTTTTGAAAATAATTATTTTATTTTTGAAAATAATTATTTTATTTGAAATTATTAAAATAAATTTAAAAAATTATTTTTAAATACAATACCCGACACGTTAAGAAATAAAATCAGGGAAACATGACATTCAGGAAGAGGGTTAAATGCCAGTCGTTATATCGTAGATCGCGGTGCACATGCACCGCGGTCAAAACAGCGCCGTTACAATTAACGGAGCGCACATATTTGGTGTAATAATTATCAACTGTCACTACATTGTATCTAAATCGATACTACCTCACGTATTATTTTATATATTATCAACAGAAATTGCAAGTCAATTGAAGTGAAAGTGTAATTGTGTTGAAATAAAACTACAGTGTATCTAAACTGACATTGCCTCCATATTATTTTTATATTATCAACTGAAACTGCAATTGAATTGAAATGAAATTGTAGGTGTGTTGAAATGAAATTGAATAACATTTCACATTTTAAGTGTATATTGTGTAATGAAGCTGTAGTTATATCGAAATGATCATGTAGTTGTGTTTTAATGAAACTATGGTGTATATAAAATAAAATTAAATAACATTTTTAAATATTTGGGTGTTATAATATCGAATGAAACTGTAGTTATATTGAAGTGAAACTATACTTATATCAAAATGAAACTACAGTGTATACAAAATCCGGGACGGAGCCAAAGCGGGGCAGCTGCCCCCCTCACCCCACCCCACCCCACCCCACCCCATATATAATCTTTGTATGTATATATGTATATATAGTATATGTTTTAGTATTAGTATATAAAAAAACTAGTAACATCAACAAGTAAGTGAGTAGATTAGTTGGTAAGTCACAGAGTCACTTTTTTAGTATGTGTAATTTATAATGTGTTTTCTATTCAAATTATTTTATCAAATTAATTATATTTCATTGTTATGAATATTTTATAAAGTTTCGATGTGTTTATTTTTCGCACATATCCAACAATATTTACAACTATATTTCTTAGGTAATGGTTAAAGAAAAAAAAAAATTTCTTAGGTAATTTATTTAATTTTTTTAATTATCTCTTTTGTTTTAATGTTTTGCTTTTATTGGAAAATATTTCTGAATTCATCCTATTTCTTCGCCTCCCTCAATCGATTTCTAGCTTCGTCCTGTACAAAATGAAAACTGAATAACAAAGTTACTTTTTGCAGAATGGCGCAGAACGGCGTGAAACAGATGGCGTTTCTTTTCATTAAATAAAACGATGCACGATATAAATTTCTCGTCAAATGCTTAGTAGGATAATGAAAATAATAACCTCCTAAAATCATGTTGTTAACCTGCTAAAAATCTGATGGAAATAATCGCAGAAACGCTCTCGGAGAGTCCTCCCCAACGGCGACCAATCGGTCGCCGGAGGACCAAGTAATGTCTGAAAGAATCGCCAAGAAAACGAAGAGGGATAGAAGTTCTCTAGAATCACAGTCGCCAAAAGTGCTGGGGGAAGGGATCCAAGAATCCTCTGATGGATTTGATCTGAAATCGCGGAATCTGCCCAGTGGAAGACTCCAGCAGACACACCCAACAAAGCGTGGTCAAGATTATTCACCTCAGAACAGAATGAAGAAATTCGAAGTCTCAGACGACGAAGGAATGGATGACGAAGGCGACCCAACTTGCCCGGTTATTCCGATTACGAGAGAGGAAAAAGCAAGAATCCGACGTCCATGGAGAAAATCACTGATAATCAAGATTTTTGGAGAAGAGTAGGCTACACGTATCTTATACAGAGGCTACAAAAAATGTGGAAACCGGAGGCAACGTTCGAGCTAATCGCCCTAGAGAACGACTATTTCATCGCAAAATTTGAATCCATGAGAGACTACGACATCGCCAAATTTGAAGGCCCATGGGTTATTCTCGACCACTATTTGATCGTGAAGGAATGGGTACCAAATTTCGACCCAAGGAAGAATACTACGGAGAAACTCCTTGTCTGGGTTAGATTCCCAACGGTCTCAATCGAATATTACGAGGAGGAATTTCTATTGAAAATGGCAAAGAAGGTAGGACGACCAGTAAAGGTGGATTATTCGACGGGCGTAATCTCCAAAGGTAAATTCGCAAGGGTATGCATTGAAGTAGATATATCCAAACCACTTCTGGCCAAGTATACATTAAGCGAGACAGTCTGGCCAATTGTGTATGAAGGACTGCATCAAGTTTGTTTTGGTTGTGGTCTATACGGCCATAGATTGGAGCATTGTGGCAAAGGTAACCTTGAAGGGAGTAATTCGCCAGGAAAAGTCAGTGACGGTCAACCGGAAGTGAATCTTGAACCTAAAATATCAGACCAAGTCCAGAAGAATAACCCTATTAGCACAAACCAAGATTACTCTAGCAGCTACGGTTCTTGGATGTTGGTTCAAAGAAAAGAGAGGAAGAATCCTCGTAGAGCTATGAACAGACCTGAGAATGGCATTCAACCATCTACAGCTAAGACCAATCGTGGTCCATCTGGGGGAGGAACAACGGAGTTTGAAGGTTTAGGAATCCAATCGCGATTTAATCCTCTTGCTGGATTAGAAGTCAATGAGGAGGGGCCAGTTCAGAATAACCAAGATCCCAAGGAACCAGAGCAAGCCCCAGAGCCACCGCGACCCAGGATCAGAACTACTACCAACAAAGCTACTGAGCCATTGCTACCCAGTATCAGAACAAATTCCCAGCAAGGTTCAGAGATACGCTACCCAGAATCAGAACAAACGCCCAGCAAGTTCAAGAATCTTACGACCAACCAAGCCTCGGTGTTAATAGTTTACCAGTCAGACGGTGTTGCAATCTAGTACTTCGCAACGTGGGGCAATTAGGGGAAGGTGGGGCAGAGGTGGACTGCCGAGAAGAGCAGCAGCGGAGGCTGAGCATACGGTGGTCCGCGGTTCCTTTCACGGCAAGGCATTTCCAGAACAGTAGTCCAACACATAAACAACCAACCGGAGACTCCACCAATAATTGTGCTGGAAGGCGACTATAGAAACGACCCTCCGGACATCGCCAAGGTCTTTGAAAGACCGGCCGAACCACCTGACGAAGCCATGATCGAAGCAGACAAGCGCGACGGCCTGCTCGGCCCTGGGGCATTTGCCCACTCCAGCTCTTTGAGCCTCTGTGCTCCCTTCCCTTTTTACGTCCTTGGACGTGTTTTTGTTGCTTTTTCCCCGTTTTATGATTTATATTGTCGTGGAATTGCCAAGGGGCGGCCTCACGAGCATTTGGCCGCGTCTTTAATCTGTTCATCCGGGACCATAACCCGGACTTATTGCGCTGCTTGAACCCAAGGTTTCGGGCTCTCAAGCTGATAAAATTTGCTCCTCCCTTAAATACTCTGACTGGGTTAGAATAGAGGCATTTGGCTTTTCGGGAGGTATTTGGATATTTTGGAAAAACATACTGTCCATTGAAGTCATTGATACTCACCCTCAATTTGTAACTCTGCAGGTTGATGATCGAACAAGTCAACCTTGGCGTTTCTCAGTTATTTATGCCAGCCCAGTACCAAGCCTTCGTAAGTGTCTCTTTGAAGAACTAATAGGCCAGGAATCCCCATGGCTGACAGTTGGGGATTTCAATTCTGTATCCGGCCCGGACGAGGTGAGTAACCCAGTCACCTATTCTTCTGCAAGAAGTTCAGATTTCAACAACTGGATCTTCCGGGAAAGGATTAGTGGACTAGGTTATACTGGTCAGAAATTCACATGGATGAGGGCGACTGCAATCTTCTACCTTTAAGGGTGCCAGACTTGACCGAAGCTCTTGGCAATGCGGAATGGGCCCTATCATTTCCGGAAACCAATGTGAGACACCTACCGATGTTACAGTCAGACCACTGCCCTTTGATCATCTCCACAAAGCCAGCACCGGCCATCGCTAAGCCCAGAAGCTTCAGATTTAATATGATTTGGCCAACCAATCCCAAGTTCCACCCGTTTGTTCATCAAACCTGGGATCACAGCAAAGATCTTGAATGTAATAAAGCTCACATAGCTAGAGCACTAACAACCTGGAATAAAGAAGTGTTTGGCAATGTGTTCCAGAAAAAGAAAGTAGCCTTAGCAAGAATCAGTGGAGTTCAGAGGAAGTTAGCAGTCTGTGCAAGTCCAAACTTACTGAAATTAGAAAAGAAATTAAGTCTGGAGTTAGAGGAGATTCTATATCAGGAGGAATTACTATGGTTCCAACGATCAAGAGAAACCTGGATAGTCTCCGGGGATCGAAATACACGGTTCTACCATCTAGCCACGAAGATTAAGAGTAGTACGGAGAAAATATCCAAGCTAAAGGATGATAACGGCCTATGGATTACGGACGAAACCCTTATTAAGGAACATATTACTAAGTATTTTAAGGAACTCTTTGCGAAGGAGAACTCAATCTCTGATCAGGTTCCCCTTCAAGGACGTTTTCCAGAATTAAACGAGGAAGACTGGAGTTTTATTAACAAGCCCTTTACTGGTGATGAAGTCAAAGAAGCTCTATTTGACATGGTTGCAACAAAATCACCAGGACCTGACGGATTTTCGGCAGGCTTCTATCAAACCTCCTGGTCTACAGTAAGCCGAACTCTCATTGACTTTGCCATCAGATTCTTCAACACCGGGCAACTACCAGAAGGCAGCAACGATACACTAATATGTCTTATACCCAAGGTTCCAAGTCCAGAATCAGTAAAACAACTTCGCCCCATTGGCCTGTGTAATACTTCTTACAAAATTCTCACTAAGATGATGGCATCCAGACTAAGAGAAAGCTCAAAGACTCTGATTGGCACCCATCAAACAAGCTTGTACCGGGTAGACAAATCACGGATAATATCCTCGTCTACCAGGAGATCCTCCACTCAATGAAGAATAAGAAAGGTGCTTCAGGTTGGCTACTAATGAAGATCGATCTAGAAAAAGCATATGACAAGCTAAATTGGGAATTTATTGAAGAGACCCTGCGTGAAATTGGCTTCAGCCACTCTTGGATAAGGAATGTAATGAGCTGTATCACCACATCCAGACTTGCAATCACATGGAACGGTGAACATTCCGAATGGTTTAAACCAGGCCGAGGAATTAGACAGGGAGACCCCATCTCCCCATTAATCTTTGTCTTATGCATAGAAAGACTTAGCCACTTGATTAATGAATCTATTAACTCTGGCCGTTGGAAGGGTATCAAAATTAAGAGAGAAAGTCCACTAATAAGTCATCTCTTTTTTGCAGACGATATGGTCCTCTTCGGCGAAGCATCCATCTCCCAAGCCGAAGAAATGATGAAATGCCTGGATAGATTCTGTAGATGTTCGGGTCAGAAAATAAATACCCACAAGTCCACCATGTTCTTTTCTAGTAACATCCACTTGGATGTACAGCTGGCCATTTCAAATCTCACGGGCATCCCCAGAGTTTCAGACATGGGAAAATATCTGGGGGTTCCCTCAATCCACGGGAGTCAAAAACGAATCTTTCTCAGGCATATTAGAGAACATTCGAACCAAAGCAGGCTGGAAATCAAGACTCACTTTGGCTGGAAGACACGTCTTAGTACAATCGGTACTATCCTCAATTCCCTACTTCACAATGCAGACCACACTTCTTCTACTGGAGTAACCACCGCTATAGAGAAGCTCATCAGAAAATTCCTATGGGGTAGCACGGATAGCTCCAATAGCTGCCACCTAGTGAACTGGAACGTAGTCACAAATAGCAAACCAAATGGTGGATTGGGCATAAGAAGAACTGAAGAGATGAATAAGGCCTTCTTGGCAAAGTTGGGATGGAGACTGGCTAACAATGACGACTCCCTCTGGTCGAAACTCCTTCAAGCAAAATACGCGGCAAATCCGACAGACCTTACAACCTGGAAGCCTAAATCGACCATGTCAAACGCATGGAAAGGGATTCTCGCAGCAGTTCCAATAGTAAGAAAAGGCATGATGAAATCAGTGGGAAATGGGTTGGATACCCTGTTCTGGACAGATATTTGCTTACGGATCAACCCCTCCTAAATCTAGCCATAGATCCGATCCCACCATCGGATATCACCAGATGCGTTGGAAGCTACTGGTCAGACGAATCAGATTGGAAGTGGCACGAATTGGAGCAGGTACTACCTACGGAAGTTTTAGAGAAATAGCAGCAGTTGTACTCAGTGAAGACCCAGAGGCATCAGATACAGTGAGATGGATGAAGGAAGGCAATGGTGAATTCTCAGTTTCCTCTGCATACGATTTGGCTATCGAGGTAGAAAGCTCCCAACCTGCCAAGTGGAACAACATTTGGAGAATTAAAGTCCCAAATCGTATCAAGTCCTTTCTATGGCTGGTAAAACATGAGCGAATTATGTCCAATAGTAACAGGTTTAGGCGAGGAATATCAAACAGCGACAAATGCTTCCGGTGTTTGAATCACGTCGAGGATACAGAACATGTAATACGTTCATGTCCAGCAGCGGCAGAAGTTTGGAGTTGTATCTACCCCCCATACCCACACACAACATCGGTCCCTCCCTTTCCCTAACTGGTTAGATAAAGGTATAGAAGGTGGGCTGGGAAACAACAATCCCCATAACGACGGCATCCTCTTTGCCTTGACGACATGGTGGATATGGAAATGGCGAAATGTGCCATCTTCAACGACATTGAAAAACCCCTCAATACCAAATGCCAATGGATTGAATTACAGCTTCAGGAGGTAAAATCTTGCCTTCAATAGAGCTAATGCCCTCAAGCTTCGGCTGCCGCTCCATCAGGGAGACTACTCCATTGGAAGAATCCACCGGATGCTGGGTAAATCAATGTAGGATGGCGCAGTAGACCCGTCTACCGGAAGAGCATGTTGTGGAGGTCTAATAAGAGATCACACAGGCAAATGGCGAAGGGGGTTCATGTATAATATTGGGGCTTCAATCCTCTAACAGCTGAAGCGTGGGGTCTTTGGAAAGGGATCAATTGCAGTGGCCAGGGCATCCAAAATTCAGATCGAAAGTGATTCAAGCGAGGCAGTTGCTAGCATAAACACACGGCTCATTCCCCAACAATCAAGCACGCAACATCCTTAGAGCATGCAAGCAGGAACTAGAAAGGTTGAAGAATGGAAACTTCATGGACAGCTCGAGAATGCAATCGTCAGCTGACGCACTAGCAGCCTGGGCTCGTCACATCCCCAGAGGCCTATACATTTTAGAAAATCCCCCAGACCATATTAAAAATTTTTCTGTGGAATGATTCAAATGCTGTACCTATGTGGCGCATCACTTCAGACTAATGCCCCCTCTGTTTTTGGGGTTCTCCCCCCCTCTCTTATTAAATAAAAAAAAAAAAAAAAAAAAACCTGGCAAAATGCTAATTGACTTTTTGTTTTTCCAGGTTCATGGATCGATTTGGAGCTTTATTCGGGAGTTCGGTGACTTAATGCGGCCAAATTATGCTATGGACCCCGTGTCCACCATGTGCATGGTAGACACGTTGTACATTCATAATTCTATTTGACATCATAATTTCTAATTGTAGATTCATAAGTTTCTAAACTGTACCGAATCCATAATTTCTATGTTTAGAATTTATAAAATTATATGTAGATTCATAATTTCTATATTGCACATCATAATTTCTGTACTTATGAATTACATTATTATACTAGAGAAAGGTCAAATGCACCCCTAAACATTTCACTAAAAGGCTCAATTAAACCCACAAACTTTGAAAAGCAAGAACACATGAATCACACATTCTAGTCACTACCCCTAACCGGTAACTTACCTATGAACCGGTAATTACACTGTGGCGTGATACATAAGGTGGAGGGGTACTGGGCTGCCAATAAGCATAAAAATATTATTAAAAAAATTTAAATTAATAAAAAAAGAAATTTAGGGTTGATTTAATTTTTTTATAATTAATTTATGCTTATGTGGCAGCCAAGTACCCACAGCAATGCTTATGTGTTCACGCCACGGTGTCAATTACCGGTTCATCAGGTAAAAGTTACCGGTTAAGGGGTCAAGTGACTCAAAATTGTTGTAGTGTCAAGACCTTTCAAAAGTTTAGGGGTTAATTGACCTTTAGCAAAAATGTTTAGGGCCTATTTGACCCTTTTTCTCTAAATTTATGAATCTATAGTATAGAAATTAGAATTACAGTATAGAAATTATGATCTGCAGTACAGAAAATTATGAATGTGCTGTGTAGAAAATTATGAATCTACAGTACATAAATATGAATGTGCGTATAGAAAAGAATCACAGAAATTTTATGAATATACATATAGAATTATGAAATCTAACAATATAGGAAATTATGAATGTACAATATAAAAGAATTAAAATGGCTACAACGGGTCCATAGCATAACCGCTCTCGTTGAATTGCTATCCCCAAATAGGTTCAAGGACCTGTTTATACCTTTTCGCCTTTTTCTTATTTAAACTACGAAGAATAAACAAAAACATATATCAAACTAAAGAAAGAAGTTATATAGGAAATCGTGATCAAGAAGAGTGAATTATATAATAGTGATAAGAAGTGTAGACATCCTCCTGTCACATAACAAAAAGTATCATTTTTAAATTGTTATAAGAGGACTCTAAAACACTTTGAAAATCTAAGTGTGGCAGTGATTAAGACTTATGAGCGTTATTAATTTGCGTTATTACGCATACATAAGATTCCTGAACTATAGTCAAAATAGTTGATTCTGAGTGTAAATACTATAATGCCTATAATAGTATGTGTAGAGAGGAGAGTGATACATTACTTAATTAAAGATTTGTCCAATTGTACAAATACGTTTGTAATAGTGTAGAATGAAGCGTAGTAGTACTTGAATCTAAATTAAATCAAATCCCTTTCAAAAGCTAGCTGCATTGTCGCGGTTCAAAGTTTGTAATTAAAAGAGCATAGTGTTAGAAATTCACTATCAAGCTGACCATTGCTAACATGTATAGACGGAAAATTCACTATCAGGACTGACATTGTAAACATGTATAGGCGAAACAAATTAATCGTGACACATGTCAAGCAGTAATGTCATCGGCTTTTAAGATAACGATCGATGATTGTTGTGATGCTTTTTGTGATCAAAATATGACTTTGAAGATTGACTTTCCAATTTTGAGAGGCCAGTCGGATTAATCTACATGTACAGTATATGTTCCATGTCGTTATATATCATGTCCAAAACTACACACACCTTAGTCATTTCTAATGAGGTCTCTAATACGTTCAAGTAAATAAAAATAAAACCTCTTAAAGTGAGGTTTGGAAAAATGAGCAGTGATCGAGTCTCATTAGCGGGAGTTAGGAGTAATCTCTCAAAGTAAGGGGGTCTCCTTTTTGTGTAATAAGCAAAAATTTAGTCTCTATGTTCAACTAAATTACTATAGGGTGTGGGGGATCGGGAGCTCTTGGGTTGAAGATTTAACCTTCTGAAAATAAGTAAATAAAATAAGAAGGTCCTAACATTGTCAACATGAACAACTAGCACGAAGTCACTTTCTAGTTTAATGCTATAAATAAAACATTTTTTCCGAAGCATAGAAATATGATGACTCCGAATTGAAAATTTTGAATTTTGACACATGTAAGTTGGCGCATATTATATATATATATATATATATATATAATATATATATATATATATATATATATATATGCAAATGGTATTTTGACATTTGTAGATCCACTTTAACCGCCTAGCATACCTCCGCCTCAGATCACAGCGGCGGCAACACCATCCACTAAGTTCCCCCACTCCACCGCCCAACCCAACCACCACGTGGTGACGGCGATTATGGACGATGACGACGTCGTACGGCCGAGAGTTCCATTCCCACACGTTTCAAAATCAATTCATCTTCTGATTTGGACAAATTAAATTAAGAGTTTTCCTACATATATTTTCAAATCATACTCTCTAATTTTACTTCCTGATGTGATAGTTACTGATAGGTTATTTCTTTTTTATATAAGTCTCAATACAAGTAATTACATTGATATTTTGGTTTGTAGAAGTAAAAATTGAGAATAAAAAATGAGAATATATACATGGTAATATTTTTCTTAAATTAAAGTTGTACCAACTCCCAATATCATGCAGTAGTAGCCAGCTAGCTGCATGCATGCGCTGTAAGTCAATCTCGATCCTACCTAACATCACACGCGTCCCCTCCTGATTGGTCCATGGCATGCGTCACTCGTCACCACCGCCATTCTCGCATCATATCAGCCTCTGCCTACCACCCATGACCCAACATCCACCATCATTTCATTCTTCATCATTCACTACATTAAACCGACACCAAAATATCTTTTTTTTTTTTTTAAGAAACACCAAATCAGTGACGGGTTTTTGAGTAGTTGTTGTAAGCGTGTTTAGAAAAAAGAATATGAGAGGAAAGTTTTTGTAAGTGTGTTTGGGAAAAGAATATGCGAGGGAAGAGAAAAAAGAAGAAAAAAAAAATAAAATTGGTTTCTTTTGCTAACTCTTGAGCTCCTGAAGGGCCCATCAAACGCACTTGTGACGCGCACGCGGCTCGGCGCTACGAAGGACTTCTTCAGTGAGTCCCACATTTCTAAAAAAAAACTCCTCCCTTATCGAGCAACTCCATTTTTCTCTCCTTTACCTTCTCTCTCAACTATGTCATCATGTACTGTTCCAACAATCACAAAATATCCATTGATATGAAGCTCTTAGAGTATCCCCATCAATGCGTGCATCTTGAGTAAGTTTTTGAGAAGCTTGACTTATTGGAGGAAAAGAAAAAAAAATCTCTTTGCAATCATATACGTTTTGACAATAGTGAAGTGGCCCCCACCACAATGCAACAACAGTTCCATTTGTGGCGTGTGAGGCGCAACACACCGTCCAGTCGTGCACATGCACTAGCGGGTGCATTATCTTAAGATTTGTTTTTCTTCAGATTTGTTTTGTTTGTTTTTTCCTTTTCTCTCATCTGCTTCTATTTACTAATTACACTGCAAAAATTCTACAAAAATTATAATTATTAGAGATGCTGTAGATCGAGCCTCTGATCTTTGGTACGTCAAAATATCTAATTTGACAGATGTAGAGTTGACAATGTCGTTGCGATCCCAAGACAATTTTTAGGTAAGAAATAATCATTTATTTTTTAGAAAAGGAGAACATAACATTAAATCAAGTCCAAAGACAAAGCATTACAAAGAAAAGGTGGCGGAACAAAAAGTCACTCAGAGCAACCAGGATTAGAAAGTAGAAACAACATATCTAATAATAGCATGAGCTACACTGTTCGCTGATCGCTTTACAAATGTGGTTTGTATATATCAATACTTACTTCCGTCATATAAGATAAATAATTTGAATTTATGAGTTATTAACGATTTAAATCAACTTAGATAGTAAGTGTACTTAAAAAAAATAAAAATTACTTAGTAAGTTAATCATCAATGCAACACTCAAATAAAGTGCCATAAATGTGTTTGAACAAGGTGATGAAAATATATGCAATGTAGATAGAGAAGCGAAGAAAAATGTGTTGATTGCTCAAACTGGAGTACGTACTAGATGCTTTGGTGACTTCTAGTTGGAAAGTTGCCAGAAATGTATAAATTATTCTTTGAGAGTGAGTATTTACCTTCATCTTTTCCTCCCTACCTTCAACCATTAACGAGGCGTTTGGTTGGGAGTAAGAAATTAGGGTGGAAAGGAATTACAATCGGTGGAAAAGAATAAGGTGAGAATAAAGTAGGAATTCAAATTACATTGTTTGGTAGGGATGAATAGAATTATTGAATAAGGAATGAAAGAAGTGATATAAAGACTAAAATGTCCTTGTGTAATAATAATAGTAGTATAATTAATGGTATTTTTATCATTTCATCCCTTTTTCCTTTTCCCACAACCACCGAATTGCAATTCATAGGGAATTAGGGGGTGCTCATGAATTGCAATTCAGTGCAATTCCCTCCAATCAAACAACGTAAATGTGACTTCCACTGAATTGCAATTCAACTACAGCCAAATTACGCCCAACTAAACAAATCATAAATGAAGGGAGTATTTATAGAAATATAGACACGCTAATTCAAAAGTTGATTTAAAAATTATACATTACCTTGGTACATTATTATTGTTTGTGTAATATTATACCTTAAATTGTGACCAATTGACCTTCTTCAAGGCTATTTTTGTCATATTGTCCTTCGTATTCAAAAACTTTTAACTGGCTATAGACAATCGGATAAATTATTGTGTGTATCGTGATCTACATAATATAGTATAGATCATAAAAGAAAGTATATTTTTAATGTACAAAAAATGCATTATTTGTATATTAAATATACATTATTTTATAATATACAAAATATGATGCACACAATAATAATTGTGATTCGTTGGTGGGCCTAGATATAGCTGGGGATTTCTTTTGGGTCTTCTTTCTCCCTTAACCTTGGGTTGGGCTGCATTGGCCCAGCTTTATTTCTATTATTCAACCAAACATGTAATAACGTTTTTGAGAGAAGTGTTTCAAAATATGCCAATTATGAAATTGTGAATATAGAGTTATGAAATTGTGATAAAGTTCTGTAATTGTGTATATAGAGTTCAAAAATTGTGAATATAGAGTTCTGTAATTGTGAATATTAAGTTCTGTAATTTTGTATATTGAGATCTAAAATTGTGAATATTCAGTTTTAAAATTGTGAAAATAGACCTCTAAAGTTGTGAATATAGAGTTTAACAATTATGAATATAGAAGAACAAATTCTGAAGACAAACGGCAAGAAAGGAAGCAATTTTTTTTTAAAAAAATTCAGACGGCATCGTTTTGAAACAAAGCGGCGCCGTTTTGGACTTGGGTCCAACTTGCAAGGTGGACACGGGTCCATGACATAACAATTGTTCAAAATAAGCAGATGATGGAAATATATTTCTCCTAACTATGGTGGATAAGAACTTGACCGCATAAGAGAACTACAAACCAATCAGTCAATTATGAAAGATCTAACAACTTTAAAGCAATGAGAGAATAAAAAAAAAACACGGTAAAATTTCCCGTTAATAACTCAAATGTTAAGTGCAAGTAGCAATAATATTGAGTACATCCAATATAAAGTACACCCACCAATTGTATAGTGTACCGAACAATATTATTAATTGCACCAAAAGTGAAAGTTATTTGCATTTATCGAGTTCATCTTTTGAAATTTATGATTTTTAATTTTTTTTTTAAAAATATTCACTCTTCACTCTCTAGGAGTTTAAGGATTTATTAAGTGATACATTTTGTAATTTTGCATAGTTAGATTCTATAGTGTTGAAAGTTGCACGGTATATTGTTGATAATTACATAGTACATTTTAATTTTGATTTATATGCAAAAATGCAACTGCATGTTTTCCTTATTGCTTCAAATCCTTGGATGTTTTGAGATAGACAACTCTAATTAGTTCATAGTTATCTCTAATTGGGAAGTAGTAACTATCCTTAAGTTATTTTTGTTGCTAGACACAGACATAATTTTAAATAATTTAATTTAAAATTCATTATTATTATTACTGAGTATTATTGTTGTTGTCACCGTCATCATGATCGTCGTGGTTGTTTTAATTATTACTAGTATTTTCGTCCGTACGATGCACATAATAGATTTGTTGTAATATATTAATAATATTTAGATTGATATATAATTATTTAAATTAGAACATCAAATATTATATAGTGCAATTGAATATGTGGTTTGGATAATTTATGTGTGTTTTGATGTTATCATTGCTTTAATTTGAGCAAATAATTGCTCAAATTAATAGCTAATATCGAGATGTACGCATGCGGTGCTGTAACTTTGGAAATTTATTTATCGTTGTTCAATATTTTATAAATTAGGCAAATGTGTTCGTTCTCTAGCAACTTAGTCATAATAATGAATTGATATCCTAATTCATTTGCATGGAAAATATATTTTTGTCTAGATGTATAACAATTTTACCATTTAACTATCATAAGTCTAGAATAAAGATAAATTTTAATAGTTAGGTTAGGCTCGTTAACAGGACCAAATATTTTTTTTTTTTTTTTGAAAGCAAACCAGCAAAAAATTGAATTACTACAAAAGGGATGAAACAAAGTCTGGAGGGATAGAGTCCCAGTACAAAGAACTAGCCCAAGTAGAGGCTTTTGAAGCTAGAGTGTGAGCGACTAAATTCGAAAGTCTAGGAACATAAAAAAGAGAGCTGAAATAAACGAAGACATCATAGCTGAGCAGAGGCTTTTGTAAAAGAATGGCAGATTCTCTCCCTACGGGTTTAGGGTTTCTCTCTCTTTTCCTCTCTATCGTTTTTAGGTTTTCTATATTTTCCATGGTGATCTTGGTGCGAGCAACGTCACAACAACTTCTTTCCAGTCACATCTCAGTTGTTGTTTACGCATGCCCGGCTTGACTGTTGTCTCGTCGTATCTCATGGCATCGGTGGAATGAACACAATGCGTTGGTGGTGTCGCGGGGATAACAGAGAGGTGGATGATATGGTGTTGGAGGATGAGGAGGAGGGTGTGGAGTGTGTCAAAGCTGATCAGGATGCTCTAGCTGGTGATACGTTGCATGGTCGGTCGTTGGGCGTTTCCTTACGGCCCGTTTGATCAAGGTTGAATTTATGCGGCAAGTCATGACATCGTTATGGCAGCCTGTGAAGGGGGTCCATGTTACGGAGCTACAACCCAATTTCTTTTTGTTCATTTTTTACCACAAGACGGACATGCAATGTGTCTTTGAGGAAGGTCCGTGGTCCTTTGAGAACCATACTTTGGTTTGTCGGCAGGTGTGCGATGGACAGCTCTCGGGAGAGGTTAAGCTGGACTCTATTGACATGTGGATACAAGTATATGATTTGCCGATGGGGTATACCTCTGATGCAATGCTCGAGCAGGTGGGCAATTTTGTAGGCACGTTTATCCGCCGCGATGAATGGCGACTGGGCAGTCCGTGGAAAACCTTCTATTGTGTACGCGTCTCCGTTCCGGTTGATAGGCTGTACTAGATTGGAAAAGACTGTTAATCATTAACACAACAATAGGAGTACAGAGTCTATCTATAACAAAACTCTAACAAATCCTAACTGATAGAACAAGCTAAGTCAGCTATTATAAATACCACATATTAAACAACTATATAATATAACAGAAAATATAATATTACTAACAGTGTACGCGTCTTCGTTCGGGTTGATAGGCTGTATGAAGTTGATTCGTCGTGATAAGTCTTGGGGTCGGGTAAATTGAAGTACGAACAACTCCATACGTTATACTTTTTCTATGGAATTGTGGTTCACCTTGATAAATTCTGTCTCAAGGCTCGGGATTCCGATCTCCCTTTCGAGCTCTACCCGTTTGGTGTCTGGATAGGGGTGGGTTAGACTAAGGGCCCTAGGCCAGTTGGCGCATCATGGTTAATCCCCTCATCGGGACCAGTACAACAGTTATGCGGTGAAGAGTCAACTACGGCGTCAGTGGATGGTCTCGATGATGTTATGATGGAACCCCAACGTGTATCTGACGTGGGGTTGTGGCGTCATCAAAACGACGTCAGGGAATTGGTGGAGGTAGTGGGCGAGGGACTCTCCGGCGGCTGTGGATTCAACTTTGAGCAATGGTTCAAAAAACTTGCATTCGGCGGGTTTTGGTTCCCAAACCCGCCCATCTAAATGAGTACTTCGAGCTGAACTGTCGTGGCTTGGACAATCCACAGACACTTCGGGAAGTGGTGGACATGGTGTCCTGTAACAAGCCTGACTTTGTGTTCTTAATGGAACTAAGGTGAAACGTGACCATGCAGAAAGGTTACGAATCAAGCTTGGTTTCGAGGGTTTGTTTTACGTTGACTGTGTAAGTTTAAGTGTGTAGATTGGTGCTTTTTATGGAGAAAGAATAATAGGGCAAGATTGTTTAGCTACTCCAGGAATCATGTGGATGTGGAGGTTACTCTAGATGGCCTTGCACCCTGGCGTATGACGTGTTATTATGGGTTCCTGGAGAGAAATATGAGAAGTGAATCATAGGACTTTTGAGATTGCTAGTTAACCATCCCACACTCCCTTGGGTAGTTATTGGAGATTTTAATGATCTCCTTTACCAGTCTGAGAAGCGGGAAGGTTCCACACCCCGAGAATCTTCTACACGATTTTGGGAGATCCTTGACGAGTGTAGATTGTTACAGTTTCCCACGGAAGGCTACCCGTTTACTTGGGAATGGGGTAGCGGTACTGATGCATGGGTGGAGGAAAGGTTGGATAGGGCAGTAGCGAGTAGTGACTGGCGCGATATGCTGGAAGAAGCTAAGGTGACGAACATTTTGACTCGTACTTCGGACCACACGGCTATCTTTCTAGACTAAAGGGTTCGAAAGGTAGGGGTGGTGATGGGAGGCGGGGCTTTGGTTTGATATGGCTTGGTTGTTGGATGGGGGTTGCCGTGGTGTGGTGGAGCAGGCGTGGGGTGAAAGGGTGGGGAATGGTCTCCTCGACAGCTTGAGAATCTGTGGTGAATCGCCTACAGGAGTATGGGGGGGGGGGTAACCGCTTTCATTTGTTTGGTATGCAGATAAAGTGTTTACGTGTAAAGCTGCTGGCTTTACGTGGACGCAATACCCGGTTTCTTTGGTCGATTACCAATCAGTGCAAGCTAAGTTGTGTCAGGTAAGGCCCAGGAGGGATCTTTTGGAGGCAAAGAGCGAAGCAACACTGCTAACGGGGATCGGATGCCAATACCAAATTTTTCATAGGTATGTTTCTTCTCGTAAGCGTAAAAATACTTTGCCTAGATAAATACTCGAATGGGGTCTAGGTTAAGGATAATTCTATGAATGTTGTGATATTTGATTATTTTAAGAATATTTTTTATTCAAGTGGCGTTGCTGCCCTTGATTAACCTTTCTTTGATAATATAACCCCCATAATTACTAAGTCTCAAAATGACACCTTACTTTGTCCCTTTGAGGGGGAGGAGGTTAAAGCGGCCATCTTCTCAATGTTCTCGGATAAATCTCTTTGCCTTGACGGGATGAACCTGAGTTTTTATTAGCATTTTTGGGATGTGGTCGGGGGAGATGTAACTTTCTTTGTGCTTAGTTGCCTGCAGTCTGGTTCCTTCCCCGAGGGGTTAAATGAGACTAATGTTGTTTTGATCCCTAAGAAGAAAGTCCCTGAGTTAGTGTCTGATTTGAGGCCTATTGCACTCTGTAATGTGTGTATAAGATATGATAAAATGATAGATAATAGAATGAAGCCCTTGCTTGATGGTGTGATATAAGCCCAGAGTGCATTTATCCCTACAGACTAATAACTGATAATATTCTTATTGCTGCTGAGGTTGTCATTTCTTAATAGAAAACCGTGTGGGAAAGTTGGTTGGGGAGCTTTGAAATTGGATATGGCAAAGGCTTATGATAAAATGGAGTGGTCTTTCTTCGTTGTATGCTTGCGACCCTGGTTTTGTGATAAAATGGGTGGATTTAACATGTTGTGTATAACTTTCTAGTCAATGGCGCCAAGGGGGAGAAGTTCGACCATCTCGAGGATTGAGACACGGTGACCCTCTTTACCCGTATTGTTTATTATTTGTGCAGAGTGTCTCTTGCTTCTTTTGCAAAATGTGCAGGCTCAAGGTTCTATTCATAGTTGTAGAGTTGCTAGGGTGCCCCGACTATTTCTCATCTATTTTTTGCCGACTATAGTCTTCTGTTTTGTAAAGCTTATTTGCAGGAGGCTAGCGTGGTTAAGCAGTGCCTACAAACCTTTGAGTGTCTATCTGGTCAATTGTTAATTATCATAAGTCAAGTGGCTGTTTTAGTAAGAAAACCGAGTGAAGGATATGGAGGTGGTGGTTGGTCTACATGGAGTTATTCAGGCATCTGATTTTGGAAAATATATTGTGACATCCCAAAATATTTTTCCCAATTCCTATCTTAGAAAGTTTCAAAATATAATTATTTTTTTTCTACGATGATTTATTCTAAAATCTTGACCCAAAAGTCTATTTGAGAAGAAACTGCCATTATTATCCTAAGTCTCAAATGTTCTAAGTCCAAAAATGATTTAATCTTGAGTCCAATGATTTTGGTTTGAGCAAAAAATATTTCTAAACCCAAAATATATAGTTTTGACCCAACTTCCAAAAGTGTAGCCCAATATAAATATAGAAACCCTACCATCTCTTTATAAATATTTATATGTATAAGTTATGAATAGAGAATGAGGAAGTCAGCTGAAACCAAACAATCCCCCATTGTCTTTCTCTCCTTCCTGGCGTGCGTCGGCGTGCAGAGGTGACCAGCGGCGTCCCCGGTCCGGCGAGAGGCAGCAGCAGCAGCGGAGAACCCCCCTCCTCCCTTTTCTCTCTCACCCACCGTCCTTCCTCTCTCTCTCTTGACCGGTGAGTAGCTTAGAAGCAGCTCTGGCAGTCAGTAAGGAAACCGCCACCGTCCCCTCTGTTTTCTCCTTCCCGTCGGCGAAGCAGCAGACGTAGCAGAACTGGTGAGGAAGTAGTAGATCCGACGAGTAGAAGGCTAGAAGGAAACAGATCCATCGCTTCTTAGTCCGGGGCAAGTAAATCGGCGATGGCTGACGACGGGGCGGCGGCGCGACTGGAGCAGTTTCGGCGAGTCCAGGCTCCCACTTCTCCGGTGAGCTGTGGCGTGACCGGAGCTCCGGTAGTGGTGTCTGATGTCTCTCCTTCGACAGTGACGACTTAGCTTAGAATTGGAAGGGCTCTCGTTAATTTGGCTAGCTCTAGTGAGAGCTCAAGATCGAGTGCTTAGCTTTGGAGCCTGGTTAAAGGTATAACCCATGGACTCCTAACTAGCTTTATTTTGACTCTGTGAAGTCTAGATTGAAGTATAAATGCTTAGAAATATTATATTATTGTTGTTGTTGAGGCTATTAGTGATCTATTGTTGATCTATGTTTGTGTTGTTGAAGTTTTGGGAGTGTTGGTTGCATCTGTTTTGTTAACAGGTGAAGGAGAAAGGGGTCTGGTGCACACAGTTGGTGCACCAGTAACCCAACGAACCTAACCAATGGATCCAGGACTGATCCGTTGGCCAGATCCGTTAGTAGGCAGACTCAGGCAACAGATCATGGTAAGATCCGTTGCCATGCACCGCCGCTTGGCGGGGCTCCTCAAGCCCCGTCACACACCCCGCCAGGCCAAAAGGGAGTGTAGTGGTCGGGACCTCTGTGGCTCACCTACGTGTCATTCGGACTGGGACTCACGGGCCCTTGAGCTTGGACACTCGGGATCGTTACGACGCACAAGTAGAATTTGATTTCATTGAATCTGGAGTTGAAATGAGTAATTTATAGTAGAAATTGTGTTGATTCATGCCATAGACGTGTTCTGTGTATATGTACAGAGAAGGAACGTAAAGTATTTAGTCTTAGCTATTTGTATGAGAAGCATGACAATTATTTGATTGTTGATTAAGAAGCATGATCATTATTTGCCAAGTTTGCTTGATTAAAATGTTTAAATAACCATTGTGAGTTATTGAGAATTTTGTCGAGAATATGAGATATTTGGTTGTACAGTGCATGAACTTAATTGTCTAGTAAAGTGAAATATTAGAGCATTAGTCTATTTCGAGTTTGAAGAACATGATCAATATTTGCGAAGTGTTTGCTAAGAGGATTATTGAGAATTGAATTATAAGCATGAGTTTATACTTGTTTACTTGACTTATAGTCAAAGAACATTTGAGATCTTCTTTATAGTAAATGAGCATGTTAATATATCATCAACATAAGTGCATTAGCGGCTCTAAGTAAGCCTAAGTATTCTTTCAAACCCTATATCTATATTGGAAAATCATTATCTAGTACAGTTGCATGATATTTGATTTCCAATTTGTAAGAAATGAGAAGTTGTTGAGAAGCTATGTGCATAAGTTTGCATAAGTAAAGTAGTTGCATAAGAATATAATGCATGAGCTATATCTATATGTATCTAGTGTGAGTAATCCGAGGTTTTGAGGCCCGTTAGAACTATGTCCTTTCGGAAGGAAAGAGAAAAGTAAAGAAAGAAACGGACATTGCGATCCGATGTGAAGTAATGAGGTCGATATTCCCGAGTTACTAGGTAGGATACTACCCGGGCTTGGAATCCTGGTCAGGGGGTGTGTACACTGACAAGTACGATACCTGATTCACAGATTTTGAGAAAGAACCAAGAGAGTGGTTCTGTGGGCGAGATGAGTATTAGGCCGGCTAGATCTGAGCCCAAAGAGGTCCGTTCACATTGTGGTGAAGTTCCTACCTCGCCCACGAGTAAAAAGAAAGAAAGAAAGCGAGTCAACGTGAATCTAGAGAAAGAAGAGAAAAACGAGTCTGTGTGAACTCAAGTGAAAGATGAGAAAAGTGAGTCATTGTGACTCTAAGAAATCTCCATCGAACAAGTGTTCCTTGTTACCAAAGAATAAGTGTATATGTAATCTATCTATACTTAACTAAAGCATCATGTTCATTTTATTGCATGATTATAAGAGTTGCATGTTTACATGAAAGTATGAGAAGAAGCATGATTTTGTATTGGCTTATTGATAATATAACATGAATTGTTATTGATATATGAATAACTGAATTGATTGAGTTATAATTGAGTTATATGATGCATGAGATTGCTTATTGAGTTATATGATAGCACAGATTGCTTATTGAGTTATATGATAGCATGAATGTTTATTGAGTATATGATAGCACGGATTGCTTATTGAGTTTAATGATAGCATAGAATGCTTATTGAGATGCAATGAGATTGTTATTGATATATGATAGCATGAGATTGCTTATTGAGTTATATGATACATGAGTTGCTTTGAGTTATATGATAGGATGAGATTGCTTATTGATTATATGATATCATGAGATTGCTTATTGAGATACATGATGATATGAGATTGTTGTTGAGATATATGTTAGCATGAGATTGCTTGTTATATCTTAAGTATATTATTAACCATCAATTTGAGCATGATTAGTGTATATCGCCATGATAAGATATGTATGTGAAAGCATGAGATTGTTGATGAGCCAAATGATTGAGAAAGTATGCCTTTTGATAATTAGGTTGCAAGCATATAGAAATCTTGTTGAGCATACATGAGTGTGCTTAAGTGATTGAGAATACTTGATCTAAGTGTGTGAAACAAATATTTTTCAAAAGTATATACTTTAGTACTTTACAGGGCTGAGTGGCGTTATACTTAGCTTCGTGCTAACGAGTTGTTTTCTACTTGTTTGCTTGTTAACCCCTTTCAAGTGGGCCCAGTTCTTGAGAGCGATCGAGTTAGACTAGATTAGCTTAGAGTGCTAATTGTAGTCTAAACTCTTATCAGTTATGTTTATTTTGAGACTTGGTTGTAGACCTATTTAGATGTTTTGATGGTGTTGGACACAGGGGTTTGTTCCCCAAGATTGTTTAAAGTTAGTTAAGATTGACTTTGTCTAGATCTTTTCCTTGCCTGTGCAATCACCATGTGTGGTGATTGTGGCGGTGACACCTCTTAAAGTTTGATTAGTAAGTTTATTATGCTTGTTTAGTATCTCTTTCTAAGTTAAGTATTGCTAATAAGGTTAAAGAAAAGTGGGGTACGATGTTACATATATGGGGTTACCTTCCTTTATTGGAAGAAATAAAGGATTGTTTTTTCTTATATTGAGGAAAGAATCCAGCAAAGAGTTGGGTCGGGGAATAAAAAGTTTTTGACCCAGGCAGGCAAGGAAATTCTGCTGAAAAGTGTGGCCCAGGCTATGCCTACTTTTTCGATGAGTCTTTTCCTACTAACTGATTCTTTGTGTATGTCTATTGAACGATGTATGAACAGGTTCTGGTGGGGTAGTGGTGGCGGCAATGGAAGGAGTATACACTGGATGGCTTGGGACCGACTGAGTAAGCCTAAAAAGGTTGGTGGTTTGGGGTTCAAGGACCTAAGAACATTTAATTTGGCTATCTTGGGAAAGCAGGCGTGGCGTTTTCTTACTAAACCCGACTTGTTGGCTGCCCATGTGTATAAGGCACGATACTTTCCTAAAATTTTATTCATTGATGCAAATATAGGGAATAACCCAGTTATTGTTGGAGGAGTATTATGGCTGCCCATGATCTTGTATGCAGTAGTGTGGAGACGAAGGATAGGTAACTGTGAGTCTACTCTAATTTGTGAACATCCTTGGCTTCTAGACTCTAGCCTATGATTCATACTTCTATGCCACAATATTTAGTGGGATCAAAGGTTTCTGGGTTAGTAGATCAGGATACTCATACATGAGATTTCTATTCTTAATGATATTTTTTAAGCCTAATGATGTGAACAGGATTTTGAGAGTGCTTGTGTGCCCCTTCCTACCAGGATTCTTGGTATTGGTATAGGGACCCATGTGGTTCATACTTTGTGAAAAGTGGTTATAGGTGCTTAACGGGCGAGTTTAATACTGACCCTAATGCTTTTGATAAATGAACCTCATTATGGAATTGAAAGTCCCTCCCAAGTGGAAAACCTTTCTCTGGAGAGCTATTTGTGGTATCTCCGTACTACTACAAATATCCTTATAGGGAGAGTGGAAGTGTCCCCAGCATGCCCAAATGTGGTTATGTTTCATGAAGATGTTATGCACTCTCTCATTGAGTGTTATTATGCTAAACTTGTTTGGCATGAATCCATCTCTCCCCATTTCTAGTTGTGATTGGTGGATCTTTTGCAGAAAGGTCCGGAATGCTATGTGTATGTTAACGTCGTATATTCTTGTTAAGTTATTGCAGTTCTCTACCAATTGGAGTGCAAGAACGGTGCGGTTTGGGATGTGTGTTTGCAGCCACCACGACGAATCTGGAGCCGAGCTACCGCTACTCTTGCTGCATGAGAGGCCGCCGCTACGCCCTCGACTTACGCCACCCGCACAGCAGCCCTCTCTGCCGCAACCTGCTCCTGGTGTTCCGCGTTGCTTCTTCGATGCCGCGTATGCTGCAAATTCGGGATCAACGACCTTTTGGCGTGGCCTTCTTTTCGGCCGAGGCCACTTTCTTGCGACGGGAAATGGAAGACTGCCATATTGCGCTAATGTCCTCATCATGACACTGGCCTGCAAGGAAGAGTTAGCTAGGTTGAAAAATCATTCAGTTCTTTCCGTAGCTCTCCACACTGACTGTTCAGTCCTACAACAGGACCAAAAATCTATTTTGCTAATAATTTAAGAATTAAAAGTAGTAAAATATACAATTTGTTATTGCGAAAAGTGTAATAATTTTTCCAAATGAAAAATATAAAAGAGGGATTAGGGCCTATGGAATGATGTATATATTTTGGACATTGATTCCCACTTATTTCAACAATCATTGCCTACCTTAAAAACGATGTTATGGGATATCACTTTTTTAGTTAACGTTGGTCGAATAATTTCTCCTCATTATGGATATCCGATTCTTACCCTGTTTTAGAGTATAATTATTTAATGGGATTAATTAATTACCCAGATGCTGGGGGTCACTTTCTGATGTGTACTACTTTAACACGTAGAGTACACGTTCTTCTACCGCATTGGCATATCCTAATCATGATAATTAGCATCTGATCAGCACTAAAATCTATAATAAGATTAATATATATATATATATATATATATATATATATATTATATAACTATATATATATATATAATATATTATAATGAGGCCATAGATCTTGTTTAAATCAACGTCCATGAATACCAATTTTTTAAAAAAAAAATACGGTAACAATTTGGTAATTTTTTTTGCATCTAGGTCAAATTTAAGGTACGTGATTTTCCTTCTTAAGGTACGGCAGTGGTTTTATGCTTATGGTGAGTGTGCTTTGTGCTTAAGGTGCGTGAGTTGTGTGCTTACTGTGAGTATTTGTTGACACTTAAGATGCTTGGTTTTCATTCTTAAGGTGTGTGGTTTTGTGTGCTTAAAGGGCGTGAGTTTTGTGCTTAAGACATGATTTTGTGCTTAAAGTGCGTGAATTTTGTGCTTACTGTGACTATTGTTGAAACTAAGGTGCTGATTTTACATCTTAAGGTGAGTGTTTTTTGTGCTTAAGGTGCGTGGGTTGTGGTTAAATTAGTGAATAATAATAATAGGGTTTGTGTAAATTATTGTGAATAATAATAAAATAAATTTTAATAATAATAATAATAATAATATAATAATAATAATATATAAGTAATAATAATATAATAAAATTAATAATGGTGGCCTCGGAAAGTTCCCTTTCTCTTTCAAGACACCTTCACCTTGAAGGTGTAGTGGAAAGTACACTTCTAATTCTGTAGTGGTAATGATAATGATAATGATAATGATAATAATAATAAAATAATAATAAGTTGTAACAGTAGTAGTAAGTAGTAAAATATAGTAGTAGTAATAAATAATATAATAATAATAATAATAATATATATAATAATATAATAATAAAATAATAATAAATAATAATAAATAATAATAATAATAATAATAATAATAATTTATTATTCTACTTCATGACATACTCTTATTGATTCAAAAAAGTGTATCATGAAGACGGGTTTTGCCCATGCACACCCTAGAGTAGTTACTGCGAATTTTTCTTATCACCTAAAAAAAATTATCTCATAATTTTTTTCTTTAATAAAATTAGAATATGTATTAGAGTTTTACTTAAAGTACATTTATCATTTGTTTGGGCAAGGAAAGAAACTCAGAGCCACATCTTTGGGTAATTTCACTCATATATTACTCTACAAATCATATTAAGAAAACTATATGTGCATGACAAACTTGTTCAAAAAGATATTGGTAAAAACCAATCTTGTGATTATTTAAATATAAAAATTGTGCTTCAATTCATTATTTCATTCACTTGTCCATCCTTTTCAAGGTGATTTTAATCATTATTGTACGTGCCACTTGGTACATGATGCATTGATGCCCTTAGCTTTGACCTATATGGGAAGTATGGAATATCTTTTAATTTGGGGTGAAGAATATGTACTAATGCAGCGTAATTGGATGAGAATCAACGTTGAACACATCAGTCACTAATCAAAAAAATCATTAAATAACCACATCAATAAGATTCTTAATAAGTGAGCTAAATTAATTAAATTGTTATAGTTACTAATCACGCACATATGTCATTTCACATTAGATGCTTTATTATTGCTTTAGATGGTACCATACTTTACAGCAACCCCGATGTTTTTTTTTTTTTTTGTGAATCCACTATTTTTCTCCAGTATATTTAATTATTTCTTTATTTATTATCATTCTAAAAATTATTTTTTTAAACAAAAAATAATAATTTAGAATGATAATAAATAAAGAAATAATTAAAATATAATGGAATAAAATTATAATTGTAAATTTGATAACAATGTTACTGATAATTATAAAATTAATAATAATATTATTGATAATTATTAAAATTTAATTTAATTGATAATTATAAATTTAGTAAAAATATTAAATAAAAAATTAAATAAATACACTGAGTATGTTATAAAAATTAAATAATAAATATTTAAAAAACAACATAATAAAAAAATAAACAAAGGTGCTGGTTGTTCCATTTTGCAACAGCCAGTTTTTATAAGGAAAAAAAAAATAAACAAAGATTTATTCAGATTGCCCGAGCGGGGCCCGTGAGGCGCAGTTACGCGTCTTATCCTTTTTTTCTTCTTCTTCTTCTCTCTCACTCTCTTACAAAACCAACTCTTTGCTGGAGAAAAAAATCAACAAAAACCCATCTCTCCCATTTGTTTAAAACCATGCAAACAGATTTTCGGTCTGCAAAAATCTCTCTAAAAACTACAAATAGGCATGCTCTTAGGCTACCTTAAAAAAACACGGAATAATGTATTTGAAAATATGAAAAAAAAATTATAGAAAAGATTTTTTTAAAAAAATTATTTTTTTTTGGAAAATATTTTTATTTTAAGCGTTTTTTTAAAGTTAGAACAAATGTTTTTTTTTTCTGTTTAATTGAAACTCATAAAATTGTATAATTTTTTTTGTTTGGTTCATTTTTTTAAAAGCATGAACAAAAATATATTACAAAGTTATTTCTTATAAAATAGTAATTATTTTAATGATGAATAATAATTATTATATATTAAAATAAATTATAAAATGAAATTTATAATAGTTATAAAAATTAATAATACCTATAATAAAAAGTGTAATTAAGTAATTTTAACTTGTAACGTTTTATATAAAAAATACATAAATTGATATAATAATTTTTAAAATAAAGAAATCGAAGAAAAAGTTTAGGGTCGTTTATGTTGTAATTGGTTATGCCTGTGGCCGTTAGCTCCTAACCAATGAACTTTGCAGAATAAACAATATTGAAATGAGTTAGTTCCACCAGAAGTCCCATTGTCTTTGGTGGTTATTTCAAATAGTCCATACTATTGTTTTGCCATTTAAGATTCTCAGATTATTATTTTTTGGACATTTTTAGTCCTTCTCATGACTTTTCTTATTTTTAGTAAGGGCATTTTTGTCTCTTCGTATTTTTATTTTGTTATTTTTTTTAATTTCAACCGTTTTAAATTGTTTAGGACTTTACTAAAATCCGGTTGAAAAATATGGTTACTAAAAATTAGAGGTTACCTAAAGTGTATAAACCAATTAAACTGGTTGAAACTGGAAAAATAAAAAAAATATATGAAGAGAAAAAAATGCCCTTACTAAAAATAGGAAAAGTTCATGAGAATGACTAAAAGTTCCAAAAAAATAATAGTGGGGATGTTAAATGACAAAACTGATAGTATGTGACAAAATTAGAATTGTCACCAAAGACAATGGACCTGATAGAATTAACTCATATTGAAATATATGATATACTGTTGGAAAAATAGCTTAAATGACATATTAAGTGACTATTTTGTGGTACAGTTATTAGTGGGTCCACTATAACCAATCCAAATTTCTATAATTAAATATTTAACTTAAATAAAGCAACTCAGCATTCACATTAATTTACTAATCATTGAATAAGGAGTTTTACCGCCACAATCACCATACACGGTGACTACACAGGCTCAAAAGGAACTAAACCAGTCATAACTTAATACATTAAAGTAAACTTGGAGAAAAGTACCCGGTGTCTATCACCAACAAAACGAAAGATGTCTACATCCATAATCTCAAAACAACAGTAATAGATCAAAAGAGTTAGACTAAATAGCAACTAACTACATTAGTCTAACTCGAGCACTCTCAAGAGCTAGGCCCACCTGAAAGGGGTTTTGCAAATAGACAAATAGAAAACACCCGTTAGCCGAAGCTAAGTATAACTCCACTCAACCCTGTAAAATACTACAATATTACTTTGGAAAAACATTTGATTCACATTCCCAAATTAAGCATTCTCAACCACTTAGGCAAAACTTGAATATAATCCACAGAACTTTCTATATACTTACAACCTATAATAGCAAATAGGCAAACTTTACCAATATCTAACTTATCAACAGGCTCACACTATCACATAACTTAACATACCAAATCTCAATCCTATATTAACATCTCAATAACAATTCATGCTAACACATAAACTTATCAAGCAATTTCGTGCTATCAATTAATAAGAAATTAATCTAATGCTTTCAAGTTCTCATCATGCAATCTAGAATTATCATACATCAATATGCAAACTAAGGCAATCATACTCAATATACAATCTCGGGTAATCATTCTTAATATGCAATTTAGTGCAACAATCTCATTATGCAATCTCGTGCAATCATTCTCAATATGCAATCTAATGCAACCATACTCAAATGCAATAGATGCCATAGGATAAGTATAGATAGATGTACATATACACTCGTTTGTAAATAGATACTTTTCTGTGGAGGTTTCATACAGCCACAAGGACTCGCTGCTCTTTTTTCTTAGAGTCGCTATGACTCGCTTTCTTAGAGTCGCAATATGATCGCTTTTTAGAGTCGCAATGACTCGTTTGCTTTACTCGTGGACGAGGTAGGAACTTCACCGTAGCGTGAACGAACTTATCCGAGCATGGCGTCTAGCCGGCCTAATACTCATCTCGTCCATAGAACCATTTTCTTGATTCTATATAAACATTTATTCTAGAATTATGTTTCTAGAATTAATAAAAGTATATGATGATTATCGAATTTTGATACAAAACTTTATACGTGTATCAACTTTTGAATAACAAAAAAGGTGAAAACCTTAGATAGTGGGAGAGCAAACGGAGCTCCTACTTTTATTTAAGTTTTCGTAAAGGTGAAAGAGATGCAACTATACAACTATGAAATACAACATATGATTACGTCAGATCGCAAGTTTTTGTTCCTCCATAATTGTGGGTGAGACAACAAAGGATAAATATTTTAAAGAATGAAATGATGGTCCATTTTATTGGATAAGTCTTGATTCAAGGGCTAAAGAATGAAGCATATAATAAAGCTAGTCTTTTTTATGCGCGATGCGCAAAAATATATGCCTAATATTTATATTTTTAAAAATAACTAACAAATTTTTACTAATTAAAATCAAAGTGAATAAAATTTATTTATTATTATATTAATCTAATATATAATGAATATATAATGTTTTACAAATATTTTGTTATAATTAAAGAATATAAGAAAAGATATGGTAGATGCATGTGCATGATAAGTAACGGAAAAGATACCGGAAGTTATAACGGTAAGGGTATTTTTGTCCAAAAAATGGTATAGTACAACTCTAAAAGCACAATGTACAAAATATATAGCATTAAAAATATGGACATAAATGAGGGATATAACTTTGATTGAGGCTTATTATGTTTTTAGATTTTAAAGAATATGCTACAAAGGGGTATCAATCATTTATTGGATAAGTCTTGGTCCAATGGCCGAAGAAGGAAGCATATAGCAAAATTTTAAATGATATGCTACAAAGGGGTATCAAACACAAGACCTCTAACATGATAATACACATTACAAACCACTAAGCTTCAATACATCTTGTTTTTAAGAAGGAACGACACTCTATTTATCCATGTGAAAATTGCTAGCATATATCTTTAGGTAGTGGGGAGACACATGTATGACAAGAATGAAGGAAGCTAGTGCCATACATTTGTCAAACATCTGTGAAGTTTTCAACAATATAAATAGGGTGTTTTGTGACACGGGCACAGAGTCCGGCGCAACGCACATCGCCCGTGCGGCGTCCCGAGGCCCTCATGCCCCGCGGACCAGCCTTACCCACATACGCACCACACTGGTCTAGTGGCTTATGTCCTAACCTTTAACCTATGCATTAGGGTTTGATTTCTAACAACAACATTATTGTTTCTAGCCTATTATTTATGTATTCTTTGGGCCAGGCAATAATACTACTACTTTTCGATTCCCGTTCTGTACTTCAATACCCAATTTATGGTGAACCTGATTTTAACAAAACAATCAGTACGTAATGATGATTTAGCCAATTCCCAATATAATTAATAACAACCAAACTTGAAATTAATTTTCGGCCTTTATATATATATATATATATATAATATATATTATTATATATATATATATATATATATATATATATATATATAGCTATATATATATATATTGCTAGTTATAAGGCTGCATTGTGAAATTAAATAAATATTCAACACGAAAATGTACAATTTATTTGTAATGATTTATGTTTTTTTTTGCATTATTGGATGATTAATTAGGTCATTATGGCATAATTTGCGTTTTGCCGGCGATTTGGTCGGTAGGACCAAATGTGTTAAAAATTACATATTTGGTCGGTAAAGAATGGTTAGTATGTCAAGTTTTAAAGCCAATTTCCAGACCACAAAATAATAGTCACATGACAAAAATAGTCATTTCCTCTTAGTAGATATTACATCAAAAAATAGGTTAGTACTTAAAAAAAGATTTTCTTTTTTTAAGAATGATTTAATTAATTTTTACTACCTTATCTAATTTTATTTCTTAAAACAACTATGATTTCTCTATCCACAAAAACTCATTCAACAATAATGATGAACCAAAAGTATCTCGAGCAGAACACCTAAATGATTGATATACTTTCACTACAAAAAAACGCGAAAATAGCGACGGATCCATTCCGTTGTTAATGTAGCGACGGAATAGCGAACAACGTAGTGACGGAGTTTCATTTTTTATTAAATGCAATTTTAGCGACGGATTTTACGACGAATTTTTCGCGGGTTAAGTCTTTCATTTTATTTGCTACAGATTAGCGACGGATATTCAAATCCGTCGCTAGAATTTTAAGCGAGATTCATTTGTGTTATTACTGTAGCGACGGAGTCTTAAATCCGTAGCTAGATTTAGAACTCCCAATTTTTGGTATTTTTTAGTGACGGATTTCAATCCGTCGCTAGATTTAAAATGTTGGCTTTATTCGTATATATAATGTCGCGACGAATTTAATGGCCGTCGTTAAATTAGCTACGGATCTTAAAATCCGTCGCAAGATTACAAGGTGTTACTTAAATGTTGGTCATAGATTTTTTTATAAATAAAAAATAGCGACGGATTATGGCATCCGTCGCTATGTACTACTCAAACAAGAACATCATTTTTATGGCGTGATGAAAATAGAAGCACGACGTGTAGCTGCAACGCAAGAAGCCGAAGGGTCAACTGAGCCACCAAGTATAAACATGTCACAGCTGTATGTGGATGTCGTTGGCGGGATAAAAAAACAGCGTATTTATGGCGTAGGGACTAAGGCATCCTCATTTATTAGTGACAATATTTGTGGTTCACCGGCTTCTTCACAACGTCATCAATTGCAGTGAAGGAGATGGTCAATCAACAGATGGAGATCGTGCGGCTGAGATGGAGCTAAACTACAAGCTGAAAGAAATCAAATGCAGGCTCAGATTGCAAGTTTAATGGATGTGTTGCGTCGCAATGAGATGATATCCACTCCTATACACCACCTCCAACACTCAAGTTGAACATTCTGCTAATTCAAATTATGAAAATTTAGGAGATGATTAGTTATGTTTATTAATATGTTTGGTATTGATGCAAACGATATAGCATTATACAATGCTTTACTTTTGTTATCGTTATGGTGTATGAATGTTTAATGCATTATACAGTGCTTTACTTTTTTATTGTTATGGCGTATTTTACATTATATTATTGATGTAGTATATTATAAGTATAATGCATGTATGGTATGCGATATTATTTAGTGGCTATATTTTTTAATTTTTTTTTTTTTTTATAATTTAGCGACGAAAAATATTATAGTAAATCCGTAGTTAAGTATTTAATTTAAAAATATCAATGGTAACAAATTAGTGAGGGAACAATTCCGTCGTTAAATATAGCGACGGATATTGCCGACACTAAAATCGTAGCTAAATGGCATAAATCCTAATAATAAAATCAAACCTAAGCCAACGACATATATCCGTCGCTACATCTTAGCGACGGACATGTCCGTCATTATATTTAGCGACGGAATTATCCGTTGCTAGTCCGTCATAACGTTCGTCACCAAATCGTCGTGGTATGAATTTAGCGACGAAATTCTCCGTCAGTATTCCGTCGTCATTTTTGACGTCGAAACTGTCGCTGTGACAATATAGCGACGGATTATTTTTGCTTAGCGACGGAAATAGCCGTCGCTACAGTTAGCGACGGAAATAGCCGTCGCTACAGGTAGCGACGGAAATAATTGGCGTTGCTAAATTCTAGCGACGCCAATTTTAGCGACGGACGAATTCCGTCGCTAAAGTTTTTAGCGACGAAATTGTCCGTCGCTATTTTGCGTTTTTTTTTTTTTTTTTTTTTTTTTTTTTTTTTTTTTTGTAGTGTTTTATGATGATAATAATATGTAAATGGTAATTAGACATTATCTAACGTAGCTATATTTAAAACTCATTAGTAAAATTTCCAATGTAGGGCAATAGAACATCGTGATGCACTTGATGCATCGAAAAAATACCAAGACTACAAGAATGCTACAATCAATCTAGCAAATCCAGAAAATGAAGAAATTTCAAAAATAGTCACCGTTGCAACATTAATTTATCTTGTATGTAAAATAAATATTGCATCCTTTAAATGTATTAGAACTAATATAAATTTACAATTCATTTCATTTTCTAGACTCAATCTGTTTGGATTAAAGGCAAAATCAGCATCAACCTTAGAACAAAAACACTTTGTATTTGGACTACTTGCAGAGTCAGTTGTTACTATCAAGTAAACAAGTTATGGAACTAGAACAAGAGGTACTAGTCATGAACCTTCTACAAATATAATAAATATTAATATTTTGTTCAATAGTTTCACATGAGAATCTACGATACATATCACAACACGTGAAACATATAAGGGAAAAAACTACAACTGCCAAATATTAACAGGCGCTTGCAAGATAAAGAGTTCATAGGACACAACTAAGATCTCAGTCATATACACAGCAAGACAAATCTACAACTTCCTACACCATCATCGATCTTATTGCATGACGATGTCCTCTATGCTACCACCAGTAATCCAATTGCACATGACACACTACCAATAAAAAAGAAGAGGAAACGTACTGAAGATGAGGACAATGACAATGCTACCAAAAGAGAATTAAGAAGACTTAGAGAAATTCAAACCAAAAGTAGTATTTATTTATACTATCGTATTTAGACTAGCGTTATTACAAAGTTGCAAACATTTATTTTAGTGACAATTATAATCAATCTCTCCTATAATATATTACATTCATATATTTTGAATTGCTAATTTAAATAACAAAATTCAACATTCATTTACGTATGCATGAACATCTCCTTTATAATCTTACATTGATATACTTTGAAGTACATATTTAAAATAATCATTGGGCATTATGTCACTTGCGCAATGCGCATTAAAAACTAGAATACACACACGTACGTACATACATACATACATTAATACATATACATACATACAAGCTCTTGTAGCAAGAAACAAGGGCAGATTCAGAGGAGAGAGGGGTCCAATGGAGCTAGTTACCCCGCTCACCCATCGACCCTTATATATATATATATATATATATATATATATATATATAATATATATATATATATATATATATATATATATATAATATAATATAATATATAAGTATAATATAATATATATATATATATATATGGCCGGTCCAATAAAAGTTGGGGTTCTGTGCAATATTTGAATTTGGGCCCCTTTTTCAAGCAATTAATATATATAAATAGTTGTTCAAAAAGTTGTGTAAAAAAAATCAAAATATAAATATATAATATTGTATAAAAATACATCTAAAATTTCATTTAAAAAGTGATATTTGTGCACATTTAGACACAAAATCATGGCAAATTATGTTGTGAGCATATGCTCACATTGCACATGGTGAACACGAATCTATATCCATAATTTCTATATTGTATATCCATAAATTTCTAGACTCTCGGTAAGCTAAAATTATGAATCTAAAAATTTTAGCTCACGAGAGTCTCGAAATTATGGATATACAATATAGAATTATGGATCTACAATATATAAATTATGGATATAGATTCATGGTTAAGAAATTAGGAATCTAAAGTATAAATTTTAGCTCACCGAGAGTCTAGAAATTATGGATATACAGTATAAAAATCATGGATGTAGATTTGTGCGCACCATGTAAGGTGATCACGTGCTCACACCATAACTATTGCAAAATCATTTACGAAACTTTTGATATCATCATTGTGCACACTATCATTTTAATTTTTTTTCTCAATCTTACATCATCTTTGATCTTCTATATGAGATTAACATCTAACAATTTTTTCTGGCATCATCTTTTTGCTCATCTATGTGAGTTTTTTTTTTTTTTTTTTTTTTTTTTTGTAATGGATTTTTCAAGAGCTCTCTTTTGAGATTGAGTTAGTTCAATTCTTATTTTCTTTTTTTACGCTTTTCAAATGAATATTTTTCTAGAAGACATGATTATAAAATCCTAAGGAAAAAATAAGAATAAGAATTTATTTAAAAAAACTCTATGAATAAATAATTAATCAAGAAACAGTTCTTGAATATATTATTCTGAAATTAAAATTATTAGGTCATGTAAATAAAACAGTAAACAAGAATTGTGAAATAATACGTAATTTTAATTACTTGGAGAATTGAAGAACTTGAAAGTTTGTATGATAAAATTTTTTTGAAGAATTAGTGGCACACAAAATGAATCTGTCATCTTTGTTCAATTCACTAAATTGCGTGCTGCCGGAGTACCTACTGAATCTGAATGCACTTAAATTACCCCTCTTTGCGTCACAATTAGTTGACTACATATAAAAATGAAAAAAAATATAAAAAAAATAGATTATGTAGTAAAACAAAACGCCGCGCAAAAGTAGCGACGGGAAATACAATTTGCGAGTTAATATATACATTTTTACGAACCGAATCTCTGATCAGTCGGCTAAAATTGGTTACAAGCGGCTGAAAAATAGTTTTAATAAGCGAAAACATCGCTCACATATGATATCGTCGACTATCTGTACTGATCCTTATTACCTGTCTCTTCAAACATGTACGTAGTGGTACTCGTTCCGCGCTAACTGGTACAGGTACAATACATAATACTGTCCTGTGCTTAAGATGTTCTCATCTCCGACTCTAGTATTCTCGTGACGTCATAAAATAGCTAAGCGGACGGGAAATATCGCGTATAGGTGTGCAGAGTTCGAGTGCTCTATTCATAGAGCTCACTACGTATATTTAGGTAAATGGTGTTCGAAACGAACTGCTATGGGATGACGGACTAGCATGTACGGATAATCTGTCCAGATACTAAACAGCATCAATGGATATCGATATACATGTACGACCATTGCGCTCAGAGCGCTGAAAGAATTGTAGCGAACGGATAATATGTCGTGGCATAAGGTTGATTTTATTATTAGGATTTTATGCCATTTTGCTAGGATTATTTAGTGTTACATGGCAATATCCGTACGCTAATTAATTTATACGTTCGTTGATATTTGTTTCCTCCTCTTCTTATTTGTTTTATCCATTTGATATTTTAAATTAAATTACTTCAACTAGATTTACTCATAATATTTTTCCGGTCGCTAAATTATAAAAAAAAAAAAAAAAAATTAAAAAAATATAGCCCTAAATAATATCTCATACCCATACATGCATTATACTTATATATACTACATCAATATATTAGGGTGGACACTTGGTTGCAAATATATTACGCAGGCTCGCCCACATTGAGAGCAGACATAGCACCGCTAAGGAAACACGACTGTTAATGAAATGCTATTTCTAAACATTCATACACCATAACGATAACAATAGATATCAATTGTATAAAGCTATATATCGTTGCATCTAATTACCCAAACATTAATTTAATAAACATTAATCCTAATCATCTCGCCTAAATTTTCATTAAATTGGATTAGCATAAAGTTCAACTTTGAGTTATGTTGGAATAATATATATATATATATATGATATATACGTTATATATAGTGTATTAGGTATTAGAGAAGTGGACTATCATCTCATGCCGACCGCCAGATAACACATCCATTAAACTTTAGCAATCTGAGGCCTGCTTGCATTATTTCTTTACTATAGTGTCTATAAAGATTGAGCTCTTACCATCTCATCATCGCGATATTTATGTACATTCTCCAGTTTTTTAGAATACCATTTTCCTTTTCATCATGAAATACATTTTGATGATCGTCTCGTGAAGGTAAGTCACAGGATGGGTTAGAACCACAAATAGGTCCATTTATCTAATTACCTAACAATGAGGAGGTGCCTTTAATCACCTTACTGCCTCCCTAAATGGATTTAACATAGAGAAACCTTGTATTTTTTTTTCATATTTCCACTATCAAGCGCAAAGCGACAAGTCTTATCATCTCCAAGCTTGTATGAAGAAAACCGATAATCCGAAACCTGTCTCTATTTACGCATTTTGTGGTGGCATCTTTGATGACCCTCTCGGCTTCCTATGGTTTTTCGAGTAAGCCACTCTATCTGCTACGTGCTCACTATATTACATCACGCCAGTAAAAAAATGACTATTCCTTCCTCTGATTGTTGAGTAACATTAATACGGATGCCAAAGTTTAGATTGCGCGTCGGCCTCCTCAACTCATTTCATCTTCCCCTTAGTGAAATTTAACTTATCTCCATATCATTATTATAAAATGATCCAATTCTTGAGAGTTCAAGCTCTTTTATATGTTCAACTGTTCGGCCCATCTCAGATCTTACTAGAAAAACCATTGGCAGTAATCTTGCGACGTGTATTTTACGAATCCTGTCAAGTGACTTTTAAATTTAAGTCGCCACAGGACCTTAAATTCTTCCGTATCACGAGATCTGAACATAACATAATATATAGATCTTTTAATAACGAAAGTTAAAGCTCTAACATTATCCCTTAATTTATCTTTGTACCGAAGGATTGATAATACCGGTCTACTATATAAAATGCTTACTCATATAAGAATAATATCTGGGCTTTTATAGATTTCTAGCTACGGATTTAAGACTCCGTCTATGATACTAAAAGTAATTTTATTAGACACAAATGAATACATTGCTAACATTTCTAGCGGATCGGATTTGTATAATATCCTGTTCGCTAAGTTACTTAGCTAATATTTAATACCATGAAAGACTTATTGTTACCATGCATATGTCGAGAATCCAACCAAATATATTATCTGTTAATAATCCGTCCTGCTAAATAATGTATTCTAATATAAAAAAAATGAACTCCGTCACTACGTTGTGCTTATTCCGTCGCTACATTAAAACGGGAATGGATCGTCGCATTTCGCGTTTTTTTGTAGGAAAGATAATCGCATAATCTATTATAGGATGTTAGCTGTCTTCGTAGAGTACTCTTTGTTATTCATCATATTTTGTGAATGGAGTTTTTATGAGTAATGAGAAAATAATTCATAGTTTGGTTTATAAAAATTAAATAATAATATAAAAATGGTATAGTAAATTATACATATAATTACTATTTTTATAAATTATCTTAGGTATAAATATTAGATTAATTTTTTTTGTTTTATAGATACTAGATAACCGTAAATATTCGTGGATATTTACAATATGTTAATATATTCTTGTCAATAATGTATTTGGGAAATAATTTGGTGTTCTATAGTGGTATACTATACTGCTGTCAATGGTCTTATAAATCGTGCAATACGCTATGACTTTCAAATCTAATACAAATTTTAGTCCCGTAACATGTAGTTAAATTTTATCATTAATTTGTTCACATCTATAAAAGTCGGAACCTAGCAATCGCCGGCATAGCAAACTCTGGATGTCAAATCAACATGTTTGCGACATAATGATGTCATAAATTGTATCAATCCAATATATGGGCTCTATATAGAATTGAAACATAAAGAACAAATGTGTATACTAAATATATGAGCTATATATGAGCTTTCTCTGTTCTCTCTATTAGGACTCTATGTATCTGAGTCTGTTTAGAACTTCTTATCACTGTCACACTGTGACTCTCTATTGTATATATTCACATCATTTGATCTCATTGTAATCAAATTCAGTAAATACAATACAATCAGTTCTCATCTGGTATCAGTAAGCTAGGGTTTCTCTCGTCCCTATGGCTGACGGATCTGTTAATTCCTCTGAACGGACCATGTCTGATGCTGCTATGTCGTCAAGTTCTTCGTCGATTGTGTCGCTATCCACCGCACATCACTGTATAATTACCAAGTTAACCTACAAGAATTATTTGTTATGGCATACGCAAGTCGTCTCGTTTCTTCACTGGCATGACCTAATGGGGTTTGTTGATGGTACAAAACCCTCACCAGTCGTCCTCCTTGCTGCCGACGCCGACGCCATGCCACAACCAAACCTCGCCTATGCCGTTTGGATGCGTCATGATCAAGCATTGTTGTCCATGTTTGTCTCCTCCCTCTCCGACAAAGTCATGCCAATAGCCGTCGGACGTCGCACGAGTCGTGCCCTTTGGGAGGCCATTGTTCAGACGTTGTCATCTTCCTCCCGTGCTCGCGCGTTAAATCTTCTCGGCCAGTTGCAGGGACTGGACCAGGGTGATTCGTCGGTTGCGGATTACATCGGGCGAGCTCAGGTGATTGTTGAAGAGCTCACCCTCGTCGGCCGCGTCGTCTCTCTCGACGACCAGAATCTTTTTGCTTTTCGCGGCTTGAGACCGAGTTCCGTGCCCTCACCGCTTCTCTCGCCGTCCGTGGGCAGCCGGTCACGCTCCAGGAGTTGGCGGACTTCCTCAGCGCCCAGGAATTTATTGCCAGCCGTGATTAAGGTGGTGCTCCGATGGCTCTTGCTGTTCAACGCGGTGGCGGCCGATCGGGTCGCGGAGGTCAGAACGTGGCGGCGGTCAGCGAGCATGTGGTGGCAACGGCGGTTCCAATCATGGTGGCGGTGGCAGACAGCAAGGTGGTCGTGGGCGTGGTGGCCGCGGTAGCAGACGCAACAGTGGGTGGCAATCAGGTTCAGTGTCAGATATATAGGCAGACTGGTCACGAGGCTCATGTCTTTTATAACCATTATGATTCCTCACCGCAGGTCAATCTCACATATCCAGAAAATTCAGATGTTGGTACTCCTCAGACATGGATCCTGGATACAGGGGCAACTAATCATGTTACTCCGGACATCACTGCTTTGACCACCTCAGAAGAATATGTTGGCAATGACACCTTGCGTGTTAGTGACTGTATGAGTTTATCTATTAGTCATGTTGGTCATGCATGCCTCTTTTAATACCCCTTCTAGATCATTCACGTTGTCCGATATACATCACGTTCCACGTTTGTCTAATTCTTTATTATCTGTTCAAAAGTTTGCATCCGGTAATAAAGTCTTTTTTGAGTTTCACCCCTTTTTTTTTTTTTTTTTTTTTTGTTGTGAAGGATATCAATACCAAGGAAATACTCTTCGGGGCAATAGTTCGGGGGTCTATACACACTACCAT
>VALG01009700.1:0-15972 GCA_009835305.1 Ipomoea purpurea
GGAGTAACAACTGTGTTCCACGTATCTCCAAATCTAAAGATATACGTGGCACTGACTCAAGCAATACTCCAATTTCGAGCTCGTGGAACTCGATCGAGTCACTAAGTATCGACAGAGAAATCCGTGAAATCCTGGACACAAGACAAGGAGCACTCGGAATCGAACATAGAAATGGTTGTAAAGTCCTCCTATATATCAACTCACGGTATCTGATTAAGCAACATGGAACTTTAAGTGACACAAGAGAACGATATCCCGAGCTTTCCACACCTAGTACAAGAGATATGTCTTCTGCCAAGGGCCAAGCTCGGTGACGAAGCTTCTATCTTGTTAAACCACGTGTTGATCTAATCTATTCATTTATCCCAAAAAAAGAGAAATAAATCCAATATATTTTATTAGCATTAAGCCAACCATTGGTCCATGGTTCTCTCATCTCTATATGCCAATCCTACGTCTATGAGGAATATATATAGGGACTTGAATGGCATCTAGAATTTCCCACACATTATTATCTCTCACACCCAAAGATTTCAAGAATTCCCTTAGAAGAAATCAAGAAATCAAGAAATGCTTAAAGAAGACCTATCATTTAGCCAAGGGAAATTAATTAAGGCTATAGAGGTAAGCTCATGTCTCAACAAAACTATTTTTCAAGTTATGATTTCCCCTTACGGGTTTCCTCATATGTGATGTTTTATTTGTGATTGAATTGACGATCCCTTGGGGGATCTTGATATATCTTGATATTTTGGAGATTTATTATGTTGATGATTATAATGGATTTTGATTATTATTACGACAGTTCTTGATACTGTTTGTTGAGTTCTTGTGCTTTTATTTTTTTAGAGCGAATGTTTCTTTGTTGTTAAAATGTTGAACATATTACGGATTTCGGTGGGTGAAATCGCATGTTGGGTGTTGATTATAGAAAAGAGAAGTTATGCTTACGTTCCTTTTGTATTGATCCGTTTATATTGTCTTACGTGTTGTGTTATTGCGTTGTGAAGTGTAATAAGCATGGTTTCGGGTTCCACAATGTTTCATGGGCTGTAAATGTGTATGAATAGCTCAGTGGGGTGTTAGGGAACCCGCCACCCTATCTTCACTGGCGAGATAGACGTCCAGGAGCGGGCAGTCCGGCGGGGGGGGCAGTTGCAGCCGGCGACCGCTGCCCGGACAGTAAAAACTTTCTTACCCACCGGCTTACCCGCTGGAAAATTCCCCACTTTCAGTTCCGGCTTCCCCTGTTTGAATGTCCCCCAACCGTGGTTATCCCAACGGACTTCGTTCTATCGTGCTATGTCTAGTTCGTGTTTCTAGGTTTATTAGTCTTATATATGCATGCTAGTTGAATTGGTATTCCGTTGACCTAGGTGGAAGAAGACTGAACCCTTATGGATTCTCATCTTAAGTATGTTAGGATCACACATAGGTTTGTACGTTTCATCCCCTTCCATTACATGTGCTTGCTGTGTGTTATGTGTGTGTTTACCTCAATTCGGTTTGCGATTCGAATTGGTTATTCCTGAGCTGCGGTTCAGAAGCTGGGCTCGTGGTCGCATTGATATCTCCTTGGGTTGGGTCCACCGTTTCGTTGCGATCGGATTTTTTTCCTGGAGCTGCTGTCTTGAGTCTGACTAGCGTCTTAGATTGATACTCTTGGGCCTGGGTCACCCGTTTGGCTTGGAATCACACGTTCCTATACTGGCTGCGTTCATGACTTTCTGGCTGCGTCCGATACATTCCCCTTGGGTGCGGTCCACTGTTTTGGTTGCGATCAATCACATTATGATCGAGCTGCCGGTTCATCGGTCGGCGACGACTTGGATGACCCTCCATGTTGCGTACGGGGCACGGTGTTGCGGGCCAGTGTCAGAGCTATATCGCTGACCGCTAATCGTATGGGCATGCGATTGGTCCCTGTGCGCGCCAAACAAAGTGTTGCTATTGTGAGCTGTGATACGGATGATGTGTTATGATTACCGGTTGGGGAATGTGACTCATGGGGGTTTCATGTTGGGGTTTGTTTATGTTGGGTTATGAAATATGAATTGTGTGCCGCTTTATCTGTCTTGCCTGTTGTGAACTGGATGTGCTTGTTATTAACTGTTGTTCTATGCTTAGCCTTATCTGTCGAGTCATTCCCGGTTTTAAAAGCTTGAGTTCGTAGGATATATCTTCATGCTCAAAATGGATTTCGTATATCTATATATATCTTATATGTATTGTATTCTCAACGCGTGGAGTGGGTTACCCAGCATCCCTCGCTGAACAGATATATTTGGCTTTCAGGCACAGAAGATTAAGTCACTGGAGCACGCTAGAACGTGGAGCGTAGAAGTAGTTAGTTTCCCTTGCGGCCTGCGTGAATGGTGATAATCATCACATCACCAAAGCAAATGAGATAATTGTTCATACAATTATTCAAAATGAAAAGTCTAGTACATCAGCAAGTCTAGTTTGAGCTTGGCCACGTGCGTGAGGAAGGCGCGGAGCAAACCGACCCGGGGGGAGGGAGCAAGGGAGGTGGAGCAGCCCAAGACGTCTTACCTCGGCCCAAAACGTCTCACCTCGACCCAAGGCACCTTGGTTCAGCACACCTCGGCACAGGTACCTTGGCACAGGACACCTCGGCCCAAAAACGCTCGACATAAGACCCCCGGCTCAAAACGCCTCGGCAAGGCACCTCGGCCATGGGTGAGCTCGGCTACATTCGCGCATGGAGGTCGGTCAGGATATCTACTCTCTTTCGTTGTCGACTTATCGCAACGAGGAGAGTGGGGGACTCATGAGTGAAAAGGTTACTATCGGAGCAGACCCGGAGCCCCGACCCACGGGGCCTCGGCCATCAATCAGCCGACCCAGTCTGGAGAGGTCGTCCGCGAGAGGTCGACCGCAATAGGTCGGCCACGGAGAGGTCGTCCGTGAGAGGTCGTCCGGGGGAGGTCATCTGCGAGAGGTCGGTCGCAAGAGGTAGGCCACGCAGAGGTCGTCCGTGAGAGGTCATCCGCGAGAGGTCAGCCACGGAGAGGTCGTCCGGGAGAGGTCATCTGCGAGAGGTCGGCCGCAAGAGGTCGGCCACGGAAAAGTCGTCCGGGAGAGGTCATCCGCGAGAGGTCGGACGCAAGAGGTCGGCCACGGAGAGGTCGTCCGCAAGAGGTCGGCCACGGAGAAGTCATCTGCGAGAAGTCGGCCGCAAGAGGTCGTCCATGAGCGAGGCCAACCTAGAACCAGTCAAGGAGGTGCGGTCAACGCGGATCCAACCACCACGAGGCCTCGACCCTTGGGACCGCGGCCATCATTCAGCCGACCCAGCCTGGAGAGGTCGTCCGGGAGAGTCGTCCGCGAGAGGTTGTCCATGAGCGAAGCCAACCTAGAACCGGTCAAGGAGGCGCGGTCAAAGCGGATCCAACCACCCCGCGCCTTAGGGGTGGCGGGTCGGCTTATGTTCCAGCTCGGGTCGCCCGCGCCAAGAACCCGGCCCGGGGCATGTTTACTCTCTTTCGTTGTCGAATTATCGCAACAAAGAGAGTGGGGGACTCATGATGGATATATTACGATCGGAGCAAGACCGGAGCCCCGACCCACGGGGTCTCGGCTTTATGGGCCTTGACCAACGAGGCCTCGGCCCTTGGGGACCTCGGCCATCAGTCAGCCGACCCGGCTTGGAGAGGTCGTCCGCGAGAGGTCGACCATGGAGAGGTCGTCCGGGGGAGGTCGTCCGCGAGGGGTCGACCATGGAGAGGTCGTCCGTGAGAGGTCATCCGCGAGAGGTCGTCCGCCGACCTAGACCCGGTTAAGGAGGCCCCGGTCAACACGGATCCAACCACCCCCCGCCTTAGGGGTGGCGGTTAGGGGGTGGGGGTTGTATAAAAACCCCCACCTTGTCTCATTAAGACATGATCTGTTGTACTTATACACTTTGCCCTGAAATACTATTGTAATAGCCAATTCTACGGCATCTAATACGATTTACGGTCTCAAGACATTTTACTAATACCATTCGTTATTATTCATATTCTTATCCGGATTTAGTGATTCGGGCATACCCCCTGGTTTTAATTAAATCCATCATAGAGAAAATAAAGGTGTCAGCTTGGTCATGTGGAGCACGTGCAATATGTGTGTATGACGACTTAATTTAAGCGTGAAAAGAAATTAAAAGTAAATTACTTATAAAAATATAATTTTTAAAAAATTAAACTTACAAATTCAAAAAAAATTAAGTAAATTGCGCCCACTGAATGTTGCGGGAGCGCCCGACGCGCACTTGCACCTCTATCTTTATTTTTTAAAATTTTAAAAATTTTGATCAAAATACCACTTGTTAATGTTTGGTCCATTTGTTGCAAGGAAGGAGAAACTTTTGCAGTCTAACATCGTCATTGTACATCAATGTGTTATAGTTTATTTGTTGTTTTTTTGTTTCATCATCCAATACACTATATCAATACTTTTTTCAGTCCAACTTTCTGTCTTTTTTTGGTGTAGATGGGATGATTAGATTCTCAATATTGAGGTAGCAAATTGCCTGCGGAATATATATGTAACACCCCAGATTTTCAAGACATTTAAAACTTATAAAGTAAAGGTGAAATCTTATTAATCCAGATGTAACACAAAGAGTACGGGGTGCTATGCCACACCTGAGCTAGAGAACTCAGGTGCACAGGCCTAACTAACTAATATCCTCAAAGCGTAAATCATAAACATGGCACGCAGGCCGAAAGGGAAACTATCTACTTCTACACCTCAATCTAGCGCGCTCCAGTGACTTAATCTTCTGTGCCTGAAAGCCAAATATATCTTTCAGCGAGAGATGCTGGTAACCCACTCCAACGCGTTGAAATACAATACATATAGAGATATATATAATATACGAAAACCATTTTGAGCATGAAGATATATCCTACGAACTCTAGCTTTAAAACCGGGAAGACTCGACAGATAGGCTAAGCAAACAACAGTTATAACAAGCATATTCAGTTCACAACAGGCAAGGCAGATAAGGCAGAGCACAATAATAATCATAACCCAACATGCAATCCCCAACATAAATCCCATAGTCACATCCCCAAGATACTCATAACACAACTCCATATCTCATCACATAGCACACTTTGTTGGCGCCACAGGACCAAATCGCATGCCCATACATGAGGGTCAGCGCATATAGCTCTGACACGGCCCCGCAGCACCCTGCCCCGTATCGCAACACGGAGGGGTCGATCGCAACCGACCGATGAACCGCAGCTCATCATAATGTTTGATCGCAACCAAACAGTGGACCGCAGCCCAAGAGATGTCATCTGACCGCAGCCAGGAAATATGAACCGCAGCTCATGTAGAAACTTTGATCGCAACCAAACGGTGGACCGCAGCCCAAGAGTGTAAATCTGACCGCAGCCAGCTTCTGAACCGCAGCTCAGGAATAACAATCCGATCGCAACCGAATGGGGAATCATTGCAAACACATAACACATAGCAAGCACATGCAACCCACATTACACATTGGGAAGGGGCGAAAACGTATAACAAAACCTATGCGTGATCCTTCACAAACTATGGATAGTCCTACGGGTTCATACTTCTTCCACCTAGGTCAACGGGATACCAATTCAACTAGCATGCAATATGTAAGACTCATAAACCTACGAACGGAACCCGAAATATCAAACTATACACGGCACGATAGACGGATCCGTTGGGAACCACGGGGATCGTGGAAACATCAAACGGGGAGGCCAAGTCCCCGAGGTGGGAGACATTCCAGCGGGTAGCGGTGGGTGGGGCCACCCCGGCTGCCCGCCGGAATCACTGTTCCGGGCAGCGGGTGGCCGGCGGCAGCTCCCGTTGCCGGACTGCCCAAAACTGGCCGCTGGGTAGGTGCGGGTCCTACCCCCCCTACCTGATCTTTTCATCACAGAACTCCCGGAACCTTTGTGGAACCCGAGACCATGCTTAGACACTTTTGAACGTAATCGATGACAACACGTAGATAATTACGGATCAAGATGCCGAGAAACATAACGCACAATAACTATCATTGCTTTTCAAACATAATCAACACCCAAACATGTGAATTCCCACCCAATATACCAAAATAATACATACGATACAACTAGGTTTATATCACTTTAAATCTAAAAATACGAATTCGTCCTTCTAATATCAAGATTCGTAAGAATATCGACATAACATCAAACATCACACAATTATTCAAGAACGTCAACAAGAAACATCAACCTACGGGTCTAAACACTTTTAGGTCAAAAGAAACAATTCATCTCCTAAACATCAAGATTCGGTAGAATAACACATAATCATCCAAGGAACAACATACAATTACAAGAAACGTCACATAATTAACAAGATCATTCATATAATCACTAAGAACACCATAATGTATCAAGAATCTATCATCATCCAAGATCATCAAGATCACTCATGGAATCATTATAGCCAATAATCAATAAAACATCATCAATCGTAAAACACATTAACATGGGGAAATCTACGGGTAATCAAAATAGCCTATGAAAATAGGTTTTGTTTGAACATGGGTTACCTCTTAGCTTAATTAATTCCTTGCGCTATGAAGGGTCCTTTCTTTAAGCTTTCTTGCTTTCTTGATTTCTCCTAAGGGAATTCTTGGAACTCTTTGGATGGTGAAGATTAATTGTGGTGGGGGGATCTAGTTTCCTAATTAATCCCTATTTATATATTTAAGACATCCTAATTTAGGGCCCTAATGGTATGGGTTTTAACTAAAATCATATTCTTATAGTACTTAAAGAGCTTGGTTTTAGATAAGGTCCCATGGTCCAAAGTGGAACATATTATAATTAAATTTAAAGAGAATCTAAACATAATCTGAATAGTAAAAAGGCCACTCCTCTTTCTAAAAGAAAGTAGGTCTGGATCCTAGTAGAATCCGAATAGATAAAGGTTCACATTCTTTTATTCCTAATAGGTTAAAGACTCTAACTTAGGCAGGGCCACGGTTTCATGGGGGACTTATTAATTAATTAAAGGGAAACCTAACGAAGTTAAACCATATTTAATTATTATATAACGGGATTAATTAAATAATTAATGCCGGGATTGAAGGCCGTAACACGGGTGTACAACTTCTCCCCCCTTACGAGAAGCTTCGTCCCGAAGCTTAGAAATCATTGCAGGGTAATGAGTCATGAGTAGGACGGGTGGTCCTATTAGAGAAAGGTATTCCACGGGGAAACTGTATAATCGTATGTCTAATGTGTTTGGTTTTTTGGGAACGATTAGGTTTACCAAAGCGCTAAAGAGAGTGGGTTTCAAAACTTGAGGACAAAGTGAATTAAAGAATTTGGGTCAAAGTTTTCAAGGTGCAACTTAGGTTTGAGGTGTCACCTTGTTGTGAATTCGTTAAAAATGGATCAAGAATGGGGTGTGAAGGTAGAAAGGGTTTTGAAATCAAGGTCGGGGGCCCGATTTTCTGAGGGGAGGGAAGGAATTTGGCTGAGGATGGGTTAAGGTTCTCGATCTCAAGTGAATAATCTGGTTTGATGCCTTTGATCAACGACGTGACGAGCGATGAATCCTCGCTTCCTTGGTGTGGATGCTTGCTTGATCTTTAAGATCCTTGTTAGACCTTGCTTCGCCGGGCTAAGTTTCCATCCTTCTTTCTATTTGAGGGGAATTTTTCCCGTGGTGATTATAAAACACATTACTTCTTTGTAATGCGTTCCAAGGTCTTGACCAAGTTTGGTCAACCAAGCCAATCTTTTAGTGCGAACCTTTCCCAAATTCTTCAAAGTCCTCTTGGGAGTCGATAGAACTTTGGGTTGATTCTCTTCTTATTAATTTTTCATCTCATCTTTAGGATGAATTCTTAGTAATGACTTCATGTTCTTCCCGAAGGTTCGGCTTGTTGTGCACTTGTGTTATTTTTAATGATGGAAGTGTCCTTGCATGCTTCTTTTCCTTCTTGAAGCGCAGTTTGGTGTACCTATCCCGTGTGGATGATCGTGATTAACAAGTCACTCATTTCTTTGGGTTCCTTAATGACCCTTGAGATCTTGGCACAAATGTGCTCTTTACCTTTTTCTTAGCGACCACAGATACGTAAGTTCTTGTTTTCATACAACTTGCAAGGAGTCTCTGATTTGTTGAACGATATATCTCATGGTTTGGAGGAATCCCAGTCCATCCCTTAGTATTTTTGCTTTAAGGTCTTTGTGTTTCTTAAGCACGAGTTCCCAAACTCACCCTTGGTTTGCATAATCCTTTACGCCAAAACATCCCATAGTCGGTTGCATCGTAGAGTCCAACTTCAATTACTCGTGTAATGAAAATTGATTTGTGATTTTCCGATGGTATCCGTGTGTCGAGGTCTTTTACGTAGGACACCATTGATTGGGTGGCCCATTGGTTCCTTACCCAAGACTCACATTCATCAATCGAGGCACACGAGTGCGCCACAATCAATAAAATGAGGGGTTAAGAAAATCAGCACATTATACCAGTGGGCGCGAGGGTGGGTGGTCGTCCGCCTGCCAAGCTCCTGTCAGGGTCCCGTCAAGGTCCCGTTGGGGGACCCGCGGGAAGTGAACTAGGAAGGTGAATTCGTTCGGGAAAAACCAAGAAAGCACAGATTCAAGTCCCGACAAGCCCCCATGGCCCCATGTGCATAATAAAGGACTTGGATACATCGGGATGACCCATTGTAATAGTTTCCATTGATCCTTAAGTACAGTTATAGATGATCGAGACTCTCGCATGTTCTTTCCGATCTGTAGGTCGGGTCCGGTTTCCAATTAGCAACCTCGTCACCTTCGCCGGTAGTTGGTTATAAGCCAACTTTGGTCTTTCCTTGCCTTGAATAATGATAGAGCCTTTCTTGGTCTTTTCTTGGAGTTCGGCTTGTCGCTCGTTCTTTGTTCAATCCTTTGGTGACCAAGTGCTTGGTGATGCATTTTCTTTCCTTTAGTATTGCATTTTGATTGCTTGCCTCGACATCGCATTGTGTTTTGGCGATTTTTGTGGTCTCACGTACTTCTTACGGTGTCTCAGATCATCAAGGTCCTTGTTCAAGGTAAGATCCTTATTGCTAGGAGGCTCTAGTTGTATGATACTTTCCATGCGCCTGTTTGCCTCTTCTCGTCATATCGACCCTTTTTCGATAATTCGCACTAGCGATTAAGAAAAGGTGGTCATTTGACATACAACTTTACTTCTGCATTTAATTGGCATTCCCAGTCTCCGGGCTGGGATAGTTGCGCCCATTAACCAATTCTGAAGGGTTCGCTTATGCTGGAGGGAGCGGTTTCCCACTTTTGTTACTTCTTCTTTCGGGTTTATTCCTGAATTTCCCATTTGTAGAAGTTGGCATCACTGGTGTAGGCTTTGTTGGGTGTTCGGGGTATGCTTACAATTAGGGCTTTCTGGTTTCGTAGTTTGTGGTCTGTCATCGACTTCTTTGTCTTTGGTTGTCTCTTGTAGGATCTAATTCAGGCGCGAAACGAGCCAGCTGGAGGAATTGTTTTGTGGTATTTCCCTGATGGTGGCTATCCCTTGTTTTAGGTGGAGAATTTCCTCGTACATGGTTGCCCTTGCGGGTGCGGGTGGAATCGTCCTCGTAGTCGTGCCCTAGGCACTCCTAGTTGAACCCCCGGTTGTTACCCATAAAGTGGGTTCTTCCTGGGTTTATCAAAGATCAGCCTCGTGTCTTCGAACGAGGCTATCTCTACGCGGTGTTCCACTGGGCATTCCATTAACCCGAGGATTTTGTTGAAGGTTCAGATTCGTTCTGCGAGGATGTGGGGTCCTTTGACTGTCTTTTTGTTGGCGCATGTTGCTGGTTTTCAGGGCCAATGTTTATTGTAATGATGACTTAGTGTGCTGCACCCTTACCTTGGTGTGGTAAGCGTAGTGAGAAGTTCTTTTAAGTTAGAGAGGGATGAAGTGAGGGGAGGTTATATGTAGGTTTCACAATTCACCCGCGTCCGAAGATTCGTAAATCCTATTTTCCTAAGTAACCTAGAGTTCAAGCCTAGTGTCCTAAGGTCTGGTCTTAAGAGTCTATCCTAGGGTCAAACTTAGGCTCTGATACCAACTGTAACACCCCGAAATTTTAAAACTTTTAAAGACATTTTCAGAGCATTGTTAAACACAAGGTACGGGGTAATAAGACATGATAGAATCTCATTAATCCCAAAGTATAATAAGTGTACGGGGTGCTATGCCACACCTGGGCTAGAGAACCCAGGTGCACAGGCTAACTAACTATATCCTCAAAATAAATGCATAACATGGCACGCAGGCCGAAAGGGAAACTATCTACTTCTACGCTCCAAGTCTAGCGCGCTCCAGTGACTTAATCTCTGTGCCTGAAAGCCAAATATATCTGTTCAGCGAGAGATGCTGGTAACCCACTCCAACGCGTTGAAAATACAATACATATAGAGATATATATAGATATACGAAAACCATTTTGAGCATGAAATATATCCTACGAACTCTAGCTTTTAAACCGGGAATGACTCGACAGATAAGGCTAGACACAAGCAACAGTTATAACAAGCATATGCAGTTCACAACAGATAAGGCAGATAAGGCAAGCATAAACAATAATCATAACCAACATAAACATCCCAACATAAATCCCATAGTCACATCCCCCCAAGATACTCATAATCACAACTCATCCATATCTCAACACATAGCACACTTTGTTGGCGCCACAGGACCAAATCGCATGCCCATACATGAGGGTCAGCGCATATAGCTCTGACACGGCCCCGCAGCACCCTGCCCCGTATCGCAACACGGAGGGGTCGATCGCAACCGACCGATGAACCGCAGCTCATCATAGTTTGATCGCAACCAAAACAGTGGACCGCAGCCCAAGAGAATGTCATCTATCTGACCGCAGCCAGGAAAGTATGAACCGCAGCTCATATAGGAACGTTTGATCGCAACCAAACGGTGGACCGCAGCCCAAGAGTATCAATCTGACCGCAGCCAATCCGATCAACCGAATTGGGGTAACACACACACATAACACATAGCAAGCACATGCAACCCACATTACACATTGGAAGGGGGATAAAACGTATAACAAAACCTATGCGTGATCCTTCACATACTAAGAATAGTCCTAAGGGGTTCATACTTCTTCCACCTAGGTCAACGGGATACCAATTCAACTAGCATGCAATATAATAGACTCATAAACACGAACGGTACCCGAAATATCAAACTAGACATAGGCACGATAAACGGAGTCCGTTTGGGACACCACGGGGGTCGGGGGAACATCAAACGGGGAAGCCGGGATCCGAGTGGGATATTTTTCCAGCGGGTAGCCGGTGGGTGGGGGGGCACCCGCCGGCTGCCCGCTGCCGGGCTTTCTCGGCGGTAGGTGGCGGGTCCCCTACCCCCCACTGACTCTTTTTATCACTTTACGCCCGGGAACCTTGTGGAACCGAAACCATGCTTAGACACTTTACAACGCAATTAACAACAACACGTAGACAATTAACGGATCAAATACGAGAAAAATACGACACATAACCTATCATGCTTTCTAAACATAATCAACACCCAAACATGCGATTTCCCCACCCGATACCCCAAGAATACATACGATACAACTAGGTTCTAATCACTTTTATACCAACAAGAATACGATTAATTATCGGTTCTAATTGAACGCAACGAAGAACATTCTAATCTACTTTTACATCAACAAGAATACGATTCGTCTTCTAATTACAAGATTTGGTAAGGATAACACATAAGCATCAAGAACATCAACACAATATCAAGAACATCATTATAATCATCAAGAACTCCATAATCATCAAGACCATAATTATCAAGAATCTCCCAATATCAAGATTATCAAGATCCCCCATGGGATCATCACAATCATTCATAATAACATCACAATTTATCAATACGCAATAATATGGGGAAACCCTAAGGGGGGAATCATAACTATGAAAATAGGTTTTGTTGAGACATGGGTTACCTCTTAGCCTTAATTAATTCCTTGGCTATGAAGGATCTTTCTTTAAGCTTTCTTGATTTCTTGATTTCTCCTAGGGGAATTCTTGGAACTCTTTGGGATGGTGAGAGATTATTGTGGTGGGGATTCTAGGTGCCTTCTAAGTTCCCCCTATTATATATTTATGGGGTCTATTCTAATCCTTTTGGGATTAGGGTTGGGTTTAGAGATGGGGGCCACCGGACTATGGTGGTCTTTTTCTAATTAATTATTATGATTTATTTCTTTCTCCTTGGGCTATTGGTTAATTAATTAATTGGTTTTAGGTCGTAAAACGGGGTGTTACACTCTCCCCCCCTTACACGGGGCTTCGTCCCTCGAAGCCCGGTGTGATAGCCCATCCTTTCACCCCTAGACATCTCGTATCCCGGCCTTGACCGGTTAGGAATGTGGCCCTACGTTTAACCTTTGCGTCGGTAGGCTGAGCTTCTTTGGTGGTTGTGATAGAGAAGTTCTGGGTGTTACTCGGTTTCCTGTCTCTGGAACTGGATGCCCCCACGAATGCCCAAAGCGCCTCCGATCGCTGCCTACCCTCTGATCGAGTGCGCGCGTGGTGTGAATCCAGGATGAGAACCCTTCTTCCATGATTTGATTCTGCCAGTTGAGTTGCGCGAGTGATGCTCATTTGATCGAGCTCATTTTGACCTCTCGGGTCTCTTCCTGGCCGTGGGTGTGCCGGCGGGTTAGGCTCGTTAACCTCCTCCTGTTCCTCATTTCCCTCCAAACCTCTACAGTCTTGCATGGCCCGCTTGAGCTTTTTGTTGGAAATGTCCAACCGGTCAACCAATTCCCTCTTCTCTTCCTCGGGTTTTTGGCAAATTTCTTCGAGGGTGAGAATAGTGTACTCCTTCGGTGTATAGATGTCGTTCAGTGGAGGTTTTGCGCATTGAAAACCATGCCATTGGCGGTTTTGACCTCGGTGTGGCTTAGGTCCACCCCCTTTTTCTCCACGATCCAACTTAGGATCATCCCGTAGGGGTGGCTAAGCCGGTTGTTTGTCTTGCAGAATTTTATGTGCTTTAGCATGAGTGCCGGCAAGTTGAACTTGATTTTATGTTTTAGGAGATACGCAAAGGTGCACTCCAAGCTCCCCACGTCCTTGCTCTTATTATTGGTGGGCAAGAGACTATCGGTTACAATCATAACCAATATCTTTTGCCCCGCCGATAACCATTTCCGGTTTGGTCGTGTGGCCGAGTGAACCCGTCTCCTTCTCGAGTAAGTACCCGAGATAGTCCTTGTACCCCATGGTTTGAGTTCAATCCACCCCTTTCCGTCATAGTTAGACACACCCGTGGTGGTCAACCTCTAGAGTTTGGCCAAACCGGCCTTCGGAAAGCACAAATTTCCTTGCCACGGACCTTGGTGGCGATTTCTACTTTGTCACCCTGTTTGGTGGCCACAAGGTGTTGATAGAATTCCTTCACCAATTTGGGGTATGTATCCCCTTTGATGGTGAGGTACGTATCTAAAAGCCCTTGATGTTTAAGCATATCAACTAATTCCGGAGAGAATTGGTCGGTTCAATGGGCTTTACCTCCGATCACGTGTAATCGGCGTTGCTCCATTCCGGGGTGCGGTCCCGAGGGGCTTTTCGGCATTTTGAATTATTCTTGGTGGTGACATTATCCGGCAAGTTTTCCCGGCGATTTTCCGATGGGGTGGCGGCGGAGCTCCGGCACGAATTTTCCGGTGGGCCCCCGGTGGTGCGGCGTTGCGAGGCAGTGGCGGCTAGGCGGGTCCCGGATTGGCACGATGAGGGGGCGACGGCGTGGGGGTGGCGTTTGGGCAGCGGGTTGTAGCTGGGTGGTGTTCGGGTGGATGACGGGTGGTGGTGGCGTCGCGGCTGCTTCCGGGTTGGCGACGGCGGGGCACGGCGGACTGCGGCGAGGCGGCTGTTGGCGGTCCGGCTGGGTGGTGGCGGCTTGGCCGGTTGTGGGTGGTGCTTTGTTAGGGGGCGACGGTTGAGATGGGAGAGGAGGTGAGGGTGAGGGAGTGTGGAAGAATATGTAGAAGAATAAGGGTTTTGATTTGGGGGTTTTGTGGGTTTTAGGGAATTGGAGTGGTTTAACAAGGGAGTGTTCCCTTGATGTTTTTAAGAAATACACATGGGCTAGTAGTTAAGCCTTTAACTTATAAATGAGGGGTCCAAGGTTCCAATTCCTAATAATTAACATTAGGCATTTCTTGATGGTGTGGTCCTTGTCTTTTCCTTTATTTTGTCCTTTAGTGGGGGAAGGGTTGGGTTGATGGTGGTAACTTGTATTTTTTGGCCTCCGTAGTGGAATCGAAATTTGATCAAAACCCTTTATTCATAATAAATTCCGAAATAGGCTAAGCTAATAAGCGGTTCTACTCAGGGGGCTTTTAACAAGGGGGTCTGCGGCTTATCCTAGACAGAAATTCATTTTCTTGTTTTCTTCTGCGGGTATCGATGTCCTCCGTCTTCTGGGATTGGTTTCCTTTTTCGAGGTCCTCCTCGTTTCCCGAGGTTGGCTTGTGTATGACTCATAAAAATATTTTCCCGGAGCGCGTAACTCCCTTGATGACACCGGCTGCCCCCGTGTTTGACCCCACGTGGTGGCTGGTTGTTGGGGTCGAGTGCACTGGAAGCTTGTGTCCTTCCTCTCCGCAGTTTGAAGCATCTCCAAGGGGTTGCCCATGCAATCCCTTGCCTCATATTGGCTTTTGTTGCATTTCGGGCAAGGAGCTTCTCGGATTAGCCTTTCGTTGTTCCCCAGGCGTCCTTTGATTGGTCAGATTGTTCGAGTCTTGTTGTGCCGGTGTCGTTTCTCGTCTTTCACCGGTGGTGCCCCACTTCCGGTGTTTCTCCTTCGTATTTGTTCCCTGAACTCCACGTGAGTAGTTGGATTCGATAGAGATTTGCGGGCACTGGGAGTAGGCCCTCGTTGAGGGTCCGAGGCCTACTTACCACTAAGTGCCTTCCGGGCTTCGAAGTTGAGGCCCCGATACGAATCTTTCTATCTTGGTCCTTCGGTGGGGACTGAATCTGGCGCGAAGCGTGCCAGTTCGAGCGAATCGTTTTGGTATTCCATGACGGTGGTCGTTTCCTTGTTTAGTGGAGAAACTCTTCGTACATGGATGCTTTACGTGGGTTGGGTTAAAATCGTTCTCGTAGCGTTCCTTGAGGCTTTCCCAGTTGAACCCCGGCTCTTGTCGGTAATGGGCCCTCGTGGATCCACCAGAGATCGGCCTCGTGTCCGAAGTAGAACGAGCTATTCTCACGCGACATTCCTCCGGGCATCTACTACCCCTAGATTTTTTCAGAGTCCGGATCCATTCCTTCTAGGACCGTGGGGTTCTTCTTCCCTGAGAACGGTGGTAGGTGGTTTTGAAACTTGTCGGGTGATGTCTGAGTTCGGTTTGACGGAGGTGGGGTCTGTTGTTGCGAAGGGCCGTCACTTAGTGCCTGTGCGACTTGTGTTAGTGTTGTAGGGTCTGGGTCAAGGGATCATCAGTGGCGGGCTCGGAGTCCTTGATTGTCTTCTGTTTGGTGCCATGCTATCGTCTTTCTGGTCAGGCGTTAAAGAGCGTTAATTTTAGAGTTGATGCACTTCTTATGAAGTGATAAGTGGGGGAAGGGTAAAGTGTCGGGAAGTTTTATGTGTAGGTTTCACATCTCACCCGCGCGTCCCTAAGTTTCCTGAGTCCTAATGTTCTAGTACCTAGAGTTCAAGCCTAATGCCTAAAGTCCGGTCTTAAGAGTCTTTTCCCTAGGGTCAAACTTAGGCTCTGATACCAACTGTAACACCCCAGATTTTCAAGACATTTAAAACTTATATAATAAAGATAGAATCTCATTAGAATCCAAATATAATACCTGCGTACGGGTGCTATGCACCACCTGGGCTAGAGAACCCAGGTGCACAGGCTAACTAACTATATCCTCAGAAAGG
>VALG01009701.1:0-11246 GCA_009835305.1 Ipomoea purpurea
TATTTGTTGTATGATGTGGGGGATAAATCTGTTTTTGTTTCCAGAGACGTAACGTTTTATGAGAATCAATTCCCTATGTACACAATCGAAGGGCAACATGATGAAATACACTGCCTTGAGCAGCCTTCCTTCCTCACATTCCCACAAATAGCTCTCTGGACTTTAATCTGCATGACAGAAATATTTTCAGTCATAATCAGCCAGTGCGTTTGAAGGAGCTCCAACATCAGATGTTTCCGCTCATACCCCCAGTAGTGATGGTCAGCCAAGTGATGAAATACAACTTGATTCTGGGGCACAAAATCTCCAGTCTCATAACTTTGAGAATGTTGAGACTAGTCCGAGCCACACTTCTGCTGACCAAAATGATGATATGGTGATTGATGAACCTATTTTGCAGCCTAGAAGATCAGAAAGGCTTCGTCGTGCTCCCATCAAACTACACGATTACTACTGCGATCCAGTAACACAGGCAGGGTCCTCTCCACATCTCCTATCCAGTGTGATATCTGATGACAAGCTTTCTAAATCTCACAGGTTTTTCTCTATGGCTATTATATCTGTCGATGAACCGAAATCTTATAGCCAGGCCATACAATATGAATGTTGGAAAGAAGCTATGGCAAATGAGATCAAAGCATTACAAGAAATAATACATGGGAGTTAGTTGATTTACCCCCCGGCAAGGCTCCCATTGGATGCAAATGGGTGTACAAGACGAAGCTTAAAGCTGACGGTTCTATAGAGCGTTACAAGGCCAGGCTAGTCGCGAAGGGATTCACTCAACAACTGGGAATTGACTATATAGAAACATTTTCACCAGTTGCTAGACTCACAACAATTCGAATTTTCCTGGCTATTGCTGCTTCGCGTGGCTGGCATATACATCAACTTGACATCAATAATGCCTTTCTTCATGGCAGTTGGATGAAGAAGTATATATGAAGTTGCACCTGGTTTCCAGGGAACCAAGCCAGGTCAAGTTTGCAGGCTAAAACGCTCTCTTTATGGCCTTAAACAGGCTAGCCGTCAATGGAACTCCAGATTGACTACTGCTTTGGTTAGCAAAGGTTTTACACAGTCTACATCCGACCCTTCTCTTTTTACGAAAGGGCATGGTAAGCAGTTCATAGCAATCCTAATATATGTTGATGACATCTTAGTTACAAGCCCTCAGATGGTTCTGATTCATGAACTTAAAGTGTTCCTTGATGATACATTCAAAATTAAGGATCTTAGCTGCCTAGGCTATTTTTTGGGCATTGAGGCTCATGTCACCAGTGAAGGTTTAAACATTTGCAAAGGAAGTACGCTTTAGACATCCTCTCTGAGTCCGGTTTTTGGCTTGCAAGCCTGTAAGCACCCCCATGGTTGCAGGTCATCAGCTGCAAAAAGATGGAAGCAGTATACTAGCAGATCCTGCTTCTTATAGGCGTCTCGTTGGTCGTCTCCTCTATCTCACGGCCACGAGACCGGATATCACTTACGTTGTACAACAGCTTAGTCAGTTCGTGGATTCACCACGACATGAGCACATGGTTGCTGCCCATCGCGTGCTCCGCTACATAAAAAGGCCCCCGGACAAGGCCTCTTTTATCCTAGAAATAATGAACTGCTGCTCCACGTTTTTCTGATTCCGACTGGGCAACGTGTCCAGAGACTCGCAAATCTATCACGGGTTTTTGCGTATTCCTTGGCTCGGCTCTCGTATCTTGGAAAACAAAGAAACAGCCTACCGTTTCCAGATCATCTTCTGAAGCGGAATACAGAGCTCTTGCAGCTACCGTATGTGAAACACAGTGGATTAAGACCTTGATTGGTGATTTGCAGGTTGAAATGTCCAGGCCAGCTGCTGTGTTTTGTGATAGTAAATCCGCGATTGCCATTGCGGAGAATCACGTTTTTCACGAGCGAACAAAGCATATCGAAATCGATTGCCACATTGTTCGTGAAAAAATTAATCAAGGCCTTGTAAAGCTTCTGTCTATCTCATCTTCTGGGCAGATTGCGGATGGATTTACCAAGCCTCTCCCGGCTTCTCCCTTTCACTTGTTTTTATCTAAGCTGGGCGCTCAGAACCTTCACACTCCAGCTTACGGGGGGTAACAGAGGCAGCTGATCAAGGTGACAATGAAGCTACACAATGAAAGGGCAACATGGTCTTTTCCCTATATCAAATATTCTGTTATAACCGTCGTTCCCTCCTTTCTTCTCCTCCATGCTCTGCTTGCTTCTGTATATAAGGTGGCTTCCATCTTCTCTGTAATCACAATATTAAATCAATGAAGTTCTCTTTCCTCTTTCTCACATAACTCTGCATCACCGCTCATCAAAAGAGGAAATCAAGAAGAAAAAGTCAGTAGGGTAACAGATTCACACTCTTCGTGAGACGAATCACGAGTGATAGTGACTTTATAAACTCGGCTGAATGGGGCTCAACTTGGTTGAGTCAATGCCCAACTCGGTTGAGTTGCGCTCAATTTGATCGAGTGATTATTTTTGCTTGCTCAGTTGCTCGTCGTCTATATTTCTCCAGTCATATAGTCAACTAATTAACCATTTAACATATGTAGTTGACTAGATTGTGAGATTATAACAGTCCAATCTAACAACGCAAAAATCCTGAGTGGAAAAAGTAGGGACTATATATACTTGAATTACTCAACTGCTTAGAATGCGTCTAGCCATCCGACTAGCACCTAGCACATTCTGCAACATTGAAACCTATAATGAGCCACTGATCTTGATCAATTGTTATATCATAAACCAATGTCTATCTTTATACAGTTAACATATTATGTATCTACAATTAACTATTATGTGCTTTTAGTTAATATATTACCAAAATGAACTTTTATGACTATCCCTACCAAATCTCATTTCCTCTGACCAAAAGAAAATGACATGACACACTATAAACGTTGCGGCGTGTGGCACGATTCCTTGCCAAGTATTGAAAAATAAGAAGCCGGGTGAAATACTTCATGCTTTAAATTTTTTCCCTCTTTCTGTTTTTTTTTTTTTGGGTTAGTTGCTAGCAGATTTCCTAATATATGTTCACACGGTTGAAAATAACGAAACGAGGAATAGAGGATAGCACAGTCATTCACCAATTGTTATAAGCTAGCTACACACAATAATTAACCAACATTATAATGGCATGTTTGGTTAAAATAGTTAACTTATAAGTTAATTTTAACTTATTTGACTATTCTTAGCTGTTTAATTTGGTTAAAAATTAATATAAGTGTTTAGTTATGTTAGTACAAAATTAATATGAAAATATTAATTTAGTTTTTAAATTGGCATATGTGTGAATGTGCGTGTGATATACAAAGAAAGAACGTAGATTAGTGCATGTGTGTATGTGAGAGATTTAAGGAATGTGTGAGGAAATGAAAGAAGTAGCATGTGTACGTGTGTGAAGTTGGTGAGTTAATTAAGGAAATGGTAAATGCATGCGAGTGGTGGAACATGTATGCATGAGTGATACACGTGGATGAAGAAGCCATGAATGTAGGAAATCAAACTCCCTGATCTCATGGTGACATTTACTATAAATGGGGATTCTTGTAATGAAGATAAATGAAGTTTTTGAACGGGAAAAATAGAAATATTATTCTGGAAGGTGTTATAAAGAATTATTCGGAAGACGCTACAAGGAAACTTTCAAATAGGGAAAGATTAGTGTATTATCTGGAGAAGTCAGCTCCACTTTATATTAGTACAAGCTGTGTTGAAATTCAGGTTGGTTACAGTTTGTTTAATTGGAAGAATTAGTTCAAATTGTACTTGTAAACTTTTTCATAGAGTGTTTTACGAGGTTAATGTTTAAATAAGTGGTAGACCTAGTTTTGTAATTCATTGAACTTGTAATTGTAAAAACCGCGGGTTGATCTTGACTGAAAAAGTTTTTGGGCGTGGCCCCGCAGATTATGAGGTGTTCTCCAACTACGTTAAAAAATTCAGCTGTGTACTTATTTTTGGTGTACAAGGCCATTATATTTTTATTGGAAATTAATTAGTTTTACTATATGTTTATATGCATGCATGCATGTTCATGTATTGTTGTTGTATAAGTCAAGTTATTCCTACTCGAATTTGATTTGGTTATTTTCGCATTCACCTACCATGAGTCTAGATAATTTAAGTTTTAACTTTCAGATCAACAAATTTATCTTATTTCTACTATACTAATAAGAGCCCAAGAGAGTTAGACCTATAATAGGTTGAAAAAATGTCGATCAAATTTTTTAATCAAATGAATGGCTCAGATTGATCAGATTTTAATTTTTCTTTAAAGATTTCCTAATTTATCCTTAATTATATGATTATCAGTTAACTTTTCCTTTAAATATTATCTTTTCCGTTAATTTATGTTAGTTCACCGTTAACTTACTTCATTGATTTCAATAAGAAAGGTCTTAGGTTCGAACCCCATCCCAATCAAAGTTGGCATAATTAGTACTCTATTATACTCTTATTAAATTAAATTAATAATTTAGTAGCTACAAAATAAAAAATAATACATATGCATTCTTTAATTTAGAATTATGTTCTACAATGCCTTTATTCAAAAAAAATTATTCATTATCAATAAATTAAATAAGAGAAATAAGCCAAGCACCTTGTGCTTAGATGATTAAATAAGAGAAATAACCAAGCACCTTGTGCATTAGATGACATGTAGTGATGTCTCCCATGTGGGAGGTCATGAGAGACTCTGTGTACCTCATTAGGTAGGTTGAGAAAGTATGTTTGAACAGATATTACAATGTAATAGAGTCAGTACCATTCAAAAATTAATAAATAAGAGAAATAATTTCATTAGTTATATTGTAATTTATGCTATTGTATTGATATGCTATAATGCGATTAAAAAAAGGAAAAATTTTAATTGTTATCCTTCAAAAATTTGTGAATTATCAATTTCGCCCCTAAATTATTAGTGGTGTAAATGTTGCCCTCAATTTTCAAAACGTGACATATATTGCTCATTCAATTTATTAGTGGTGTAAATGTGGTTACATGCCTTTTTTCCTATTCGAAGACCATAATTTTTTCTCACGGTTTGAAATTTTTTTTTCACGTTCTGAAAATTGAACCTATTATTGATTTTGTGGTAACTTATTTTATTTTGCCGTGGTTTAGAAAATTGACCCATTAAAGGTTTTCTGGTTAGAGGCCGTTTTTTCCTTATTTGAAGACCATGTTTTTGTGAAGATGGGCAGAACCACATCTACATAGTAGTTTGAAGACCATGTTTTTGTGAAGATGGGCAGAACCACATCTACATAGACAACTACTTAATGTAGTCATTATATTCAAATTAGTCGCTAGAAGTAGGGCTTGAACTTTCGAACCTTGTGGTTAACAGCCACACGCTCTAACCAACTGAGCTATTCCAGCTACCGTTATTAAAATGATTTTTAACATATTAAGAACTAAAAGTAAAAGTAAATATATTATTAGTTTTTCAAATTGAAATAAATGTACTAACTTTATGTATTTATAGTGAGAAAATGACAGAAATCTAGAGAGTTTTGGACAATATAAATCTTTAATGAGGTAGTTCAGAAGTTGAAAAATTAAAGTTTTCAATTATAGTTAAAGCTATTAGACTTTCAGTGGAACTTTTAGGGGTATCTAATTTAAGATATCTTAGATTACACTTTAAGAATATCAAATCTTTGATGATGTGCTTAATTTGTCTTTGGTTTAAATTGATGGAATGCAATATTAACCTATTATGTTAAGAGTTTTTTTATTTTAAAATATATTTTAACAGCTAATAATCATTTTGCTTTATTGACTGTGCATTTATTGGTTATTGACTGTGTAAATTGTAACAACAACATGTTGTGCACCTGGGCCTTGGATGATTGGTTTAAAGCTTGTTTAGGCTTTAGCGACCTAGGATTTAGGTAAAGGGTTTGAGTCATAGGGGTTAGGCTTAAGGTTTAGAATTTAGGGATTTTTTTTTTTTGTCGGGGATCAATTTAGGGATTTAGGGTTTAGGGTTCCGGTGATGGGATTTTGTGTATGTTAAAATTTAGCTGGATCCCCATAATGCAAAAAAAGCATAATTGAAATATTGAATTTTGTTGTAAATAATCAATAAGGTTAATTTAATGAAAAAAAGAAAAATTTAACCTAATTTTGAATCATTCATTTAATCAAATAATCGGCCTGAATTTTTTTAGTTTGCGTAATAGGTCTAACTTTATTTGCTCTTATCAGTGCGTGTGTGTGTGTGTATTAATCGATTCATCAATTACTTCATACATAGCTATAAACAAAAATTAGATAACAAATGCAAGTTACCAATTCAAAACTTTTAAAATAATAATAACACTAATAATAATAATAAAAAAAAAAAATTAAGAACATATGATATAAAAAAGATAGTAAAAATAACTTGCTTATCATAAATTCTCCAAAAAAAAATGAACCTTAAAAATTGGATATGACTTCGGTGTTGATTAATGAATAGATTTGATATGCTATAATGGGATTAAAAAAAAAAAGGAAAAATTTTAATTGATATCCATCAAAAATTTGTGAAATATCAATGGCGCCCCTAAATTATTAGTGGTGTAAATGTTGCCCTCAATTTTCAAAACGTGACATATATTGCTCATCCAATTTATTAGTGGTGTAAATGTGGTTACATGCCGTTTTTTCCTATTCGAAGACCATAATTTTTTGTCACGGTTTGAAATTTTTTTAGTCACGTTTTGAAAATTGAGCATATTATTGGTTTTGTGGTTTCCTATTTCATTTTGCAGGGATTTGAAAATTGAACCCATTATAGGTTTTCTGGTTACAGGCCGTTTTTTCCTTATTTGAAGACCATGTTTTTTTGTCACGTTCGGAAAATTGAGCCCATTATAGGTTTTATGTATGTGCATTTCCATACGGAATATAGACAACTGGGCTTTATGTATGTGCATTTCCATACGGAATATATAACGTGAAGATGGGCGAAACCCCATCTACATAGACAACGATTCTCAAAGCCATTATAGGTTTTATGTATGTGCATTTCCAAACGGAATATAACGTGAAGATGTGCGAAACCCCATCTACATGGAACAATTACTTGATGTAGTTATTATATTCAACTTAGTCGCTAGAAGGAGGGCTTGAACCTCCAACCTTGTGGTTAACAGCCACACACTCTAACCAACACTATTCCAGCTATTGTTATTAAAAAGATTTTTAACATATTAAGAACTAAAAGTAAAAGTGAATTATTATTTGTTGTTCAAATTGAAATAAATGTACTAACTTTATGTATTTATAGTGTGCAAATGACAGAAATCTAGAGAGTTTTGGACAATATAAATCTTTAATGAGGTAGTTGAGAAGTTGAAAAATTAAAGTTTTCAATTATAGTTAAAGCTATTAGACTTTCTATAGAACTTTTAGGGGTATCTAATTCAAGAGATCTTAGATTACACTTTTTGAATATCAAATCCTTGATGATGTGCTTAATTTATCTTTGGTTTAAATTGATGGAATGCAATATCAGGCTATTCTGTTAAGAGTTTTTTTTTTTTTTAAATATATTTAACTTCTAATAATCATTTTGCTTTATTGACTGTGCATTTATTGGTTATTGACCTGTGTAAATTGTAACAACATGTTGTGCACGTGGCCTTGGATGATGGGTTTAGAGCCTGTTTAGGCTTTAGCGACCTAGGTTTTTTAGGTAAAGGTTTGAGTCACAGGGGTTAGGTTTAAGGTTTAGAATTTAGGGATTTTTTTTGGTTTAATTTTTTTTTTGTCGGGGATCAATTTAGTAATTTAGGGTTTAGGGTTCCGGTGATGGGATTTTGTGTATGTTAGAATTTAGCTGGATCCCCATAATGTAAAAAAACATAATTGAAATATAGAATTTTGTTGTAAATATTCATTAAGGTTAATTTAATGAAAAAAAAAAAAAAACAAAACAAACTTAACAAAATTTTGAATCCTTCATTTAATCAAATAATCGATTTTAATTTTTTTAGTTTGCGTTATAGGCCTAATTTTAAAGTGTGTGTGTTGTAAAGTTGATTCATCAATTACTTCATACATAGCTATAAAAAAATTAGATAACAAAAGCAAGTTACCAATTCAAAACTTTTAAAATAATAATAATAATAATAATAATAATAATAATAATAATAATAATAATAATAATAATAATAATAATAATAATAATAAAGTACAAGAACATATGATATTAAAAAAAAATAGTAAAAATATATCTTATCAGAAATTCTGCAAAAGAAAATGAACCTTAAAAATTGGATATGACTTCGGTGTTGATTATTGAACAGATTTCATGAAATTGTGTTGATATGCTATAATGGGTTTAAAAAAAATGGAAAACTTTAATTGATATCCCTCAAAAATTTTGAATTATCAACGTCGCCCCCTAAATTATTAGTGGTGTAAATGTTGCCCTCAATTGTCAAAACATGACATATATTGCTCATCCAATTTAATTAGTGGTGTAAATGTGGTTACATGCTGTTTTTTCCTATTTGAAGACCATAATTTTTGTCACGGTTTGAAATTTTTTTGTCACGTTTTAAAATTGAGCATATTATTGGTTTTTTTGTTACCTATTTTATTTGGCCGAGATTTGAAATCGAACCCATTATAGGTTTTCTGGTTACAAGCGTTTTTCCTTATTTGAAGACCATGTTTTTTTGTCACGTTCGGAAAATTGAGCCATTATGGGTTTTATGTATGTGCATTTCCATACGGAATATAGACAACTGGGTTTGTTAATTCCAACGGAATAATAACGTGAAGATTGGCGAAACCCCATCTACACAGACGACTATTCTCAGAGCCCATTATAGGTTTTATGTATGTGCATTTCCATACGAAATATAACGTGAAGATGGGCGAAACCCATCTACATAAACAATTACTTAAAATAGTTATTATATTCAAATTAGTCGCTAGAAAGAGGGCTTGAACCTCCAACCTTGTGGTTAACAGCCACACGCTCTAACCAACTGAGCTATTCCAGCTACCGTTATTAAAAAGATTTTTAACATATTAAGAACTAAAAGTAAAAGTAAATTCATTATTTGTTGTTCAAATTGAAATATATGTACTAACTTTATGTATTAATAGTGGGAAAATGACAGAAATCTAGAGAGTTTTGGAAGATATAAATCTTAATGAGGTAGTTGAGAAGTTGAAAAATTAAAGTTTTCAATTATAGTTAAAGCTATTAGACTTTCAATGGAACTTTTAGGGTATCTAATTCAAGAGATCTTAGATTACATTTTCTGAATATCAGTAGTAGTAGTAGTAGTACAAAGAACGTATGATATAAAAAATAAAATAGAAAAATATTTGCTTATCATAAATTCTGCAAAAGAAAATGAACCTTAAAAATTGGATATGACTTCGGTGTTGATTAATGAACAGATTCATGATATTGTATTGATATGCTATATATGGGATAAAAAAAATGGATAATTTTAATTGATATCCGTCAAAAATTGTGAATTTTATCAATGTCGCCCCTAAATTATTAGTGGTGTAAATGTGCCTCAATTTTCAAAACGGACATATATTTCTCATCCAATTTATTAGTGGTAAATGTGGTTACATGCCGTTTTTTCCTATTCGAAGACCATAATTTTTTGTCATGTTTTGAAAATTGAGCCTTTATTGGTTTTGTGGTTACCTATTTATTTTGCCGGGATTTGAAAATTGAACCCATTATTGGTTTTCTGGTTACACGGCTATTTTTTCCTTATTTGAAGACCATATTTTTTTGTCACGTTCGGTAAAATTGAGCCCATTATAGGTTTTATGTATGTGCATTTCCATACGGAATATAGACAACTGGGCGAAACCCCATCTACATAAACAATTACTTGATGTAGTTATTATATTCAAATTCGTTGCTAGAAGAGGGATTGAACCTCCAACTTTGTTAACAGCTACACGCTCTAACCAACTGAGCTATTCCAGCTACGCGTATTAACAAGATTTAAAACATATTAAGAACTAAAAGTGAAAGAATTATTATTTGGTGATTTAAATTGTGGAAATATATTACTAAACCTTTATGTAATTTAATAGTGGAAAATGACACGAAAATCTAAGAGAGTTTGGACAATATAAATCTTTAAATGAGTTATTTGAGAAGTTTGAGAAAATTAAAGTTTTCAATTGATAGTTAAAGCTCTATTAGACTTCAATTGACTTATATTATAGGGTATCGAATTCAAGGAGATTCTTAGTATACACTTTTTGAATATCCAAATCCTTTGATTGATGACTTAATTTGTCTTTGGTTTAAATTGATGGAATGCAATATCAGGCCTAAGTTCCTGTTAAGGATGTTTTGGTTATAAAAAATAATATTATTTTAACTTCTAATAATCATTTTTGCGTTTATTGACTGTGCATTTAATTGGTATTGACTGTGTTAATTGTAACAACATTGTTTTGATCACCGTGGCTCTTGTGGATTGATGGGTTTTGAGCTTGTTTAGCTTTAGCACCTAGTTTTGAGCGTAACAGGTGTTGTAGTTCAATAGGGGTTAGGTTTAAGGTTTAGTAATTTAGGATTTTTTTATTTTATTTCTTTCGGGGATCAATTATAATTTAGGTCTTGGTTCCGGTGAATGGAGTTGTGTGTATGTTTGAATTTAGCTAGATCCCCCCCCCCCCCACTCATAACTGATAAACTAAAGCATAAATTGAAATAGTAAATTTTGTGTAAAATAATCAATAAGTTAAATTAATGGAAAAAAAAAAAATCTTACCCAAATTTTGAATCATTCATTTAATCAATATAATCGGTTAACTTTTTTCTTAGTTTGCGTTATATGGCCTAACTTTAAGAATGTGTGTGTGTGGTGAGTGTATTGTTTGAATCATCAATTACCTTCACTACATAGCCTATAAAAAAAAAAAAAATTGTAGAAACCAAATGCAATAACCAATTCAAAACTTTTATAATAAGTAATAATAATAATAATATTATACATAATTGATTATGATAATAATAATAATAATAAAATAGACTATAGACATATAATATTTAAAAAAAAAATTAGTAAAATAATTTGCTATCATTAAATTCTGCAAAAGAAAATTGAACCTTAAAAATGATATCGACCCCATTCCGGTGTTGTATTACATGTACATAATTCATCATATTGTATTGATATGCTATAATGGATAAAAAAATGTAAAAATTAATTGATATTCGTAAAAAA
>VALG01009706.1:0-29728 GCA_009835305.1 Ipomoea purpurea
ATGGCCAAATCAAATTCTAATGGCTTCACCTCAACATAATGAGGTGTTGTAGGCCCCAAGAAAAGACCCGGTGGCTATATTTTTATCACGACTAGTGACGATAATTGAAGATGCACGGTTGCCCGGAAGTTCTATTTTACCCAAGAGAGTAAGATCCCAAACATCGTCAAAAAAAATACAACATACCTCTTTCTCCCCAAGTAATCAAGAATATGTTTGTGAAGATAATTTTGTATCTGCTTTCTCGAGTTCAGCAGGAGGCTTGGTTCCATCACTTTTATACACCCCATTGATTGTTGTCCTCAGAACATATTCAATATCTGAGGAGTGGTTCACATCAACCCACCAACAAACAATCAATGCTGCGGTCCTCCATCACTCTTTCATGAACTTGCTTCGCCAAAGTAGTTTTCCCACAACCTCCAGCTCCCCAAATCGTGATCAACTTCACTTCACCACTACGCTTCTGATCAATCAGTTGTGCTATCCGGTTGACTTCCATGTCGATCCCCACTGCTTCTATCCCCTCCATATATCCACTCCCACTGCCCATCAGTAACTCATTTCTTCCATCATTTGTCTTCAGTTTTATACTGAACTCTGTTTTGTCTGTTTGTAGAGCAAGTAGCTTCTCATCCATGGCTTTTAACTGCTGATGGAAGCAAAACTGTATCTCACCCTCTTGGCAAAGCTCTGCACGTTGGCAAAGAGGGGCTTGACTTTGACAAAAATTGCAGGGAGGAGTATTGAGTTCCAGAAGCTTGGAATCCAACATGAATTCCTCCACCAAGTCCTCAAGTTGAAGTGTGGTATCCCTCAGTTGAGTCGCCCAGATCTCTGCTACCTTGCTGTCTTGTTTCCCCTTGCCTGAATCCTCAATGTAGCCTTTCATGTTGGCTAGCCGACCACTGATTTTCTCCACCTCAGCTTTGATTCTCCACTGGAATATTACTTCTTGGGATACTTCTTGGAAAGCTTGTTCCTTCAGCTTTCCAAATACAAAATTAACGATAGCATCAGCCATAACTATGGCAAATTAAAACACAGATTGTGTCTTCTGAGTAAGTATACCAATTGAACAAATTAAAGATGGATTTGCTTAATTGTGGGGTGATAGATTTAACATGGTTTTTGCTGCAAATATATACACCAAATTAATCCCTCGTTTGGTGAGAAAGATGCCATTACCAAATTTAATTAATCCTTCCACTAATCCCCTCAAAATTTTAGTTAAACTTGCATTATTGGTCAACAACGTAGCAACCAATTAATTAATGGGTATTGACCTAATCAACTTGGTCTTTATTTATACACCTAATGAGCTGTTCCTAGCAATTTATTATAATCAAAGTAAACATCAATCACATGTCATATAGGATACTATACTCAACATAATTTATAAGTTCTTAACTCTTTGAGTTTTAGTTGGTTGAAAAAGTAATTTATGAAAAGATACTACATTATAATAGGATAGTAACATTCAAAAATAAAAATATAAGATTTATTATTAGTATAATTGAATGTTAATTTATTTTTTTTTTGTACTAAATGTTCATTTTTAAATATATATTATTTAAAAATGAACTTTTAGTTCATTAAAAATAAACATTCAGTATACTAAAAGTGAACATTTATCCGTGGCTCAACCTGACCGATAATCAAACCGATCGTTATACAGTGGGCCATGGTCCACCGCCCTACAGTGCGATGTTGATCATGGTTGTCAAATGAAACTGTAGTATAATTAAAATGATACTTTAGTGTTGCTCTAATTAAATTAGTGTGTAAAATAAAACTAAAAAACAGAGCTCATTTAATTGTCAAATGAAACTGTAGTATAATTTAAAATGATACTTTAGAGTTGTTTATATTGAAACCAGTGTATGTGGAAAATGAAACTAAAACCCCAGAGTCATACAATAATATATATTTTCAAATGAACCGAGAGTAATTAAAATACGAAGTAATACTTTAATATTACTATAATTAAATTAGTGTGTGGGAAAATATGTTATTATATTCATCAATTTATGTATTTATTTTTATTATAAATAAGACACAAATTAAAAAATTATTTATTTACTTATTTTTATTATTAATTATTAATAATCTTTGTAATTATTATAAATTTTAATTTATACCTTTATTTTAATATAAATAATAATTATTATTATCATCTTTAAAATAATTAATATCTTATAAGAAATAACTTTGTAAAAAATGAATCAGACAAAAAAGAAATAAAATTTTAACCTAAATGTAAAAAAGAACGCTTTTCGACTTTCAGCCAAATAACAAAAAATAAATATTTTCAGGAAAAATGAATCATTTCCTGGAAATTATTTTTGAAAAAAAAAAAATTTTCGTATTTCTAGACTGACACTTTTTGTTTTTTTTTTTTTTGTTTTTTTGTTTTTTTTTTGTTTTGTTTTGTTTTTTTTTTTTTGTTTGTTTGTTTTTTGTTTTTTTTTTTGTTTTGTTTGTTTTTTTTTTTTTTTTGCTTTTATTTTTTATTATTAGGTTTAAATTTAATGAAATATTAACGAAAATGACTAATACCACCACTTTACTTTAGAGTAACTAATAGTAACTAATAGCAAACAATTGCCATGGAATATAAGTGAGTGTCTGGTTTTACTTAAGCTGTAACTTAAGAAGAAATATGTGATTTTCTTTTGATCTTAAAATGTTTATTCTGTGATAATAAAACTCTTTATATTTGGTGATTGTTATCCCATGGAATTAACTAACTTAGCAATATGTTAAAAAGAGTTGACTTAATAATAATATACAAAAAATAAACAAAAAAAATATCATATCAAATATTAAGTTTATTAAATATTAAAACCGGCCAAAATATAATGGTGTATTATTTGGACTAATATATACAATATATGCACAACTTACGAGGTGGGTCCATACTTGGTTGTTATGAAATTAAAGAAAACTGGATTAGGGTTAAATTTTGATTAATTAATATCACATTTTGGGTTTAATATTTATAAACTTATTACTTTATATGATTTTTATGATTATTTTTTGTATATTATTATTAAGTCAACCTTTTGAATATATTGCTAAGGTTAATTAATTCATGGATAATAAATCAACAAATATAAAGAGTTTTATTATTAGAGAATAAACATTTTAAGATCAAAGGAAAATTACATATTTTCTTCTTAAGTTACCTCGATTACAAGGTAGTATCTGTTCTATACTTTCTCTAATTATTGCAGTCCAAAGAGTTAATACTCCACCACCGGAGTTTGATCCTGTTGACCTTTTCTCAAGGGGAGCCATGTATCAAACACTTGACTCATATAGAGGAGCTGGAAAGGTTGATGCATACTCTGAGAGTGCTTGTTCTTAGACTTGTAACCTGCAAAACCCATCCAGGTGGATAGCCATGCTTCTTGTAACACTTTTCAATAGTGTGTCCAAGCATGCCACAGAAAATGCCTTTTGGGCACATTTTCCTCCATTGTTGCCAAACTTCTTCTTATATCAGGGTAAAAGCAGCAACAACAGACTGTTCTTCTCCAATTTGTACTTGATTTTTATAAGTGGCATTAGACTGAGCAAACTCACTGCATTTTTGACTTATTGATCCCTTGATCTTTCTTTCTAGCTTTAAGGTCATATTTAGAACCTTTTCCATGTCTGGAAGGGGGTCCATGACAAGGACTCCAGATTTAACACTTTCATAATAATCACTTAAAGCCTTCTAGAAACCGGATTATCTGGTCTTCCTCTCTTTGTTTCTGCATTTCTACTCATGAGAGTGCAGGAACACCTAGGCACACACTCACATAGGGTAAAAGGCCTCAAAGCATTCATTTGTTGCCATAGAGCATTGCTCTTAGTAAAATATTCATTAACACTCATGTTTCCTTGAACATTTCTAAACATTTCATTTTGAATTTCTGAATTCTATGGATCGGATTGGGAATACTCTTCTTGTAACTGTTCCAGATGCTTTGATGCGTTTGTCAAGATACATGACTCCCATCAGCAATGCTTAGGCGGTTTACGACCTCAATATCAAGAGCATACAATCCAATTGCACCTTTCTCCAAGCTGCATATCTTGGATCATTATCTTCTGGGAGTTGGAATAGGCTTCCGCTAACAAATCCAAATTTTGTTCTATCACATCCAGGGCAATTCTCATTGACCTACTCCCCCCAAAGAGGCGTCAACTGAGCTCCGGTGATCGTGGAGGTTGAAACTAAGCTCAAATTCGGATTCTCTGTAATTGATGTAGGTACAGAGGATCCATCAAAGTCGTTCAATTCGTTGGATTCAATGGAGGTTGATTCAGATTTGACTGGAGCTCTGCATTTTGTGCTCTGGTTTTCGGAAATTTCCCGTCGCGATTGGTCTCCATCACAACTGCTGCGGCCGTTACTTCGGTGACGCTCTGATACCATGATGAACTCTAGCTTGAATCACTTTGAGAATGAAGAAAGGGGATTGTTTATTGATGGGAAACTCATCTTGAGTTCAATACAGGGAGAAAAAGGGGATGCAAACACAATGAAGAAGAAAGGGACAAGGAAAGCAGAAGCCTAAGCCTTTAACTAGGCATGTTAAGCACAGTTTATAACTAAACTAGGGAAAAAGACTAAAAAAGCCCTTGCAGCCCCTTTGCTTGATTATAACTGCTGTGGAAAGTAACACTTCATCACACTTCATTCATACCATAGAAAAGCTACAATAATTTATTCCGGCACAAGTGTCAAATAGGCCCATCTACTAATTGCAAAAGTGTTCAATTCCAACCATGAACTAAATTAAGGGTCAAATTAGGTCTATTTACCAACTAAAATTTGTTCAATGGCTTCTTTTACAAGTTACCAACAGGCTTGCCTATTAATTTTAAAATAAAATTAATAAAAATTAAAAAAAAAAAAAAAAAAAAAGACAGAACAGCCACGGTCGCCGGACAGCCGTGGCTGCCATTTCAAAGACAGCCCCGTGGCTGTCCGGCGCATGGCCATGGCTGGGTGTGAGCTTAGGCTTATTTTTAACCTTTTTCACAGCTTAGCTTGCTGGGCTGTAGCCTGCATAATCATATCGAGGAGTATAATGTACAGAATGTGATCTGCAGCTCTGCCAAAATTCAACAGTTTTGCGTTTCTTAGGGCTTGGAGAAAGTTCATAGAATTCAAGAATGGCGGCCGCATGATAAAGACCAAGCTCCACAACGCTCTGCAAGTTTCAACATCTCAAAGGGGGCTAATAAGTGAGGAAGATCCTGAAAAGCAAGTGCAGGGTCGTAGTGTTCTTGCCCTTCCCATTCCCAAGGGCTGCAGTTCCTAAAGTTGGGTTCTTTGGCCTCTCCACCTGCTAAGTTTCAGCAGATTGCTAAGGAAAACGATGGTGTTTCTGGTGGGTGCTGTCTTCGAGCAGCGTTCGAATCCGAGACGCTTGAATAGGTTGTTTTTTTAGGAAATTTGTTTGGAAAATTTGCAGGGAATGGATAAGGAATCCTCTCAACATGGCACTTCTGATATGGATTGTGTTGTTACTGTATCAGGATTCGAATTTTTTTTAGACGGCCATGGCCATCCATGGCCGTATGGAACGAGGGCGCCATGGCCGCCGCCCTCATTTCCGACCTTTGAGGTCCAGATCTGGACCTCATATTAGACAGCCGGACAACACGGCTGTCTTTTGAAATGGCAGCCGGTGGCTTTCTCTTTTTTTTTTTTTAATTTTTTTTTAAATTTTTTAATTATTTATTTATTTTTGAAATTTTAATTATTTTTAATAATTAAATAGGCAACCTGTTGGTAACCTGTAAAAAAGGCTAATTGAATGAATTTAGCTAGTTAGATAGATTTATTTGACACTTAATTTAGTTCATGGTGGAATTTGAGCACTTCGTAGTAGTTGATGGCCTATTTGACCACTTGTGCCTTTTATTCCAGAATACAATAGGATGGGGAAGCATGGAAGCTGTTAAAGTTTTAGAGATTGAAGTTTTTTTTTTTTTTTTTTTTTTTTCTAATCAGTGATTTGCTAATTAATTTAGTTAGCCTAAGCTGCTCAAATGTCATAGAAATATCTAGCACACTTGTCAAGAAAATATTAATTCTATTAATTGAACTTCACACCTTAAAATTGAATTTAGAGGTTTATCAAAAACTCCCTTGATTTAAAACTTAAAGAAAATTGATTATAGGCATAAAGATCTCATTTCGTCACTTCCCTCATTCCAGCCACCCCACATATCCAAGTTTCTATAACATAAGTTTTCCATAACATTATATCAAAACAACAACAATAATTACAAATTACACATTGCGGGCATTCCTCACAACTCCATATCCCATGCATATTTCAGGTTGTGTGCTTTCAAGTCAAAGCATTAAGTTGTAGTTAAAGCCATCTTTTTCTTTGAGCATCAGTAGGCAACTTAACATCAGTCGCTAAACCAAAAGCTTGTAGTGCCCTCACAAACATACCAAGTATGGTCAAGTTGCCACCATTCTAGGCCATGTTGAGCTGAATACTCAAAGGTATGGTGATTGTTATGCCAACCCTCTCCAAATGAAAGCATTGCCACTAACCTGTCAAAAAGTTCATTTCCAATCTTCATAAGATTATATTAAATAGTATGAAAAATGTAAAGACATTAAAGATTTTAGCATACCAATTATTTCTAGATTGATCACCACTATTCCATGCTTGATTTCCCATAAGTGACACACAGAAATTCACAGATATATTTACGTGAGAATAAAATATAATTCTTCTCCCTGCAAATTAAAGAATATTAATAACTTAAAAAAAAGAGTAAATTATCGACCAATTAATCATGCCTAGTCTGTTTTTCATATATATATATATATATATATATATATATTATATATTGATATATATAATATAATAAACAAAAAAATCATGCCTAGTCTCGCATGTGCACCCAAGACCAAATGTTACAACCTTGGAGGCCCAATTATTATTTTTATTAAAGAAATTTAAATTACTTAGCAATAATGTACTATATTGTGCTCGAAGGCACAAAATGGAAATTGCAATTGAAAAGGATTAAGGGCTTTATATACTATATTTATATATATATATATATATATATTATAATATATATATATATATATATATATATATAGTTACACTCTCGTGCGAATGGATTGCCATGATGCGAAATAGGAATGATTGTTGTCCATCCACGTGTCCAGATCTAATGAATGAGAAACACTGGTTTCTTTTTTAAAAAATGCGGTGATATTTTCGTAAATAATTGGACATCGAAGTGCAAGTAAAATGTATATTACATGTGTAAGTAGCAGTTTCATATACTGCACCTAAACGAGAAACAATGCTTGGGTGTGAAACTTTTATGCACGTTGATTTGTGAGATTTGATGGCCAACATATGAGGATTGGTGCAGTGGTGCATCCAATGCACTTGTGCAGTGGCGCAACGATGTGGTGATCATGTCAAAATCATTATAAACCACGAGAATGCCAAATATAATTTAGGATCATTAGTATAATTTCCTTTTTTGTATATAGTAGGAAAATTAATGTAATAAAAAGAATATAGTCTATAATGAATATAATCTTGCTAATAAATACTCCGTACCAAATTCAAAGGAACAGGTAAAGACGAACTCCAAAAAAAAAAACAATTAATAAGTGAATTGAAAATAATGCATACCATGCCCCAAACTACATACGGAAATCCACCTATGGCATATAGCAATGGTTGCAAGTATAATATGGTGAATAATGTATGTATTACGAATGAAGTTGTAAAAGAATTGATTCTCAAATCCCCTACATTTGTCAGTCTTTCACTCTGTAAAAAAAAAAAATTAAATCAATTAAAACATACCAATTAAACAAGTCTCTAACTTATTCTATTTTAATTAAACGTAAGATAGTTTGAATATTATAAATATTACCCTTTCAATAGCGGCTTTGGTGTCATATAGCCAACCTACATGACTGTGCCAAAACCCTTCAATGGGACTGTGGAGATCTTTTTTAGTATCTACATACTGATGGTGATATCTATGGTTACTCACCCACCCAATTGGATCTCCCTAAAGCATAAAAGTTATGTTGTAAAAATAAAAAATAAAAATTAGTGTTACTGTATTCATAGTCTACGTAGCTACTTAAACACATGAAGATGAGATGAAGACCTGAAGAGCAAGAACACCGCAATAGGCAAAAAAGTACTCGAGCCATTTGGGAAGCTTGAAACTTCTGTGACTCAGATTCCTATGATAAGAGAGAGTAATACCCAGCCCGGTGATGATATACAACCCAAACGCAACACCAAAAGCATCCCAACTGAAACAAAACGGAGCAAACAGACAAAGGCAATGCATCAACGGAAGCAGGACCACCTTCGCCATCTGCGAACCAGGCGCCACTTCCAAAGATTTCGTCATTCTCGTCCAAAACTCAACTCTCTGCTGATTCTTTGCCGCTTGTGGTGTGTCTTCTCCGTCGTCATCAGAAGCCGGGCGGAAGCACACAATGGGTGACAACCTTTTATGTTTTTCCTCCTTGGAATTAAAGAAACCATTTTGTCCTAGTTTTGTTGTGTAAATGTGGGAACTTTGAAGAGGTTTGGGGGTTTGCGTTTGTCTAAGTAAAGGGATGCAGGTTTGTGGTAGTGAAAAGAAAAATGGTTTAGCTGCTGGTGACGGCCACAGCGACGATAAGCATGCCATTTTCTTTAATTGTGTGTGCCTTTAATTGGTTTGGTTATTTTCTCGTGTATATATATACTCACACCAAGACACAAGCTAGACAAAGCTAGCAAATCAGGAACTTGGGAACCACCATCAAAGGAGCAGCATCATGGACGGAGCCAAAGGGACAGGGTCAGCTATCCCCCTCACCCCACCCCACCCCACCCCACCCCACCCCACCCCACCCCAAATATAATCTTTATATGTATATATGTATATATAGTACATGTTTGAGTATTAATATATAAAAATTGTTGATTGTTAATAAGGAATGAGTTAGATTAGTTTGATTATAATAAAGGTCAAGAGTTCGAATCCTATGGTTGTTAATATAGTTTTACAGTTTTTTTTAATAGTTTTTTTAATATTAAATACACACATATATATATTCAAATTATTTATCAAATTAATTATATTTCATATTTTGTTATGAATATTTTTATAAAGTTTGGATGTGTTATTTTTCGCTCATATTCCATAATATTTACACTTATATTTCTTAGGTAATTTATTTATTTATTTATTTTTTAAAAAATATGAATCTGTCCCTGTGTGGTCGCACATGTTAGACATGCTCAAAACCAGCCCTGACTGGCTTACTATAGTAACAAATTATATTTTATTTCAGTAAGTACTTTTTTTAAAAAAAAAATGGTTAAACAGGTTATTCATCTACAGAAGAAGATATAATTGAACCATCCAATTTGCAACTTTTTTTTTTTAAAAAAAAGTACATTTAACTTAAGAAGATATAATTGAACCATCCAATTTGCAATTTAAAAAAAAAAAAAAAAGTACATTTTAACTTATCAAACAAGTTGACACCTTGCATATTTATATTATATCACAAATGAGACAATATTGCTCATTGTTTTGTATGTATGTTTGTTTGTTTGTTTTTTTTTTAATAATTTACATTTTATTTAACAAACTTATTGTCTATGTTATGAGTTCAACCTTTTGTGAACAAAATAAATATGTAAAAAAAAAAAAAACAAATAATCCCAATAGAATCCATGCAAATCAAAGGACAAACACCAGCATATTCGTCTTGGTCAGAGACAAATTGAAGGAGCCAGGGTGAAAGTAGCCACTCCCGCTACATGTCTTCCATTTTTATTTTTATTTTAAGGTTATCTAAATTAAATAAATAAAAAATGAAATGAAATGATAATTTGTAATTTTAAACGCGAAATTAAATTTTTACTTGGAGTAAATAGATTCTAAATTGATTATATAAATTTAACTTTTGTTCAAGTATTTATTTTGTACTTTTTAAAATTAGATGGTTGAATTACATTATCTTGTGTAATTTCATTTCCTATATATTGGACTTATTTTTTATGTTCTTGCCTTTCGTCCGGATCTATCTGGTACAATTGACAGTTAGTCTTCGTTCAGAGATCTGCGTGTGTATGTATTTTTTTATTTTTATTTTTTAAATAATGAACTTGACGATAAGGGTGTACGTTACGTACTTGCGTTGGCGTACTGGTATCCAATTATATATTAACTTGCAAGGCTATCTTGTCCGTAGATGCTCTTCAATTTAATTGGCAGGATGAATTTGTTGCACTTGTTTCTTGATAGTGCAAGGATGATGGGGTTAATAAATAATATCACATAATTTATGGGCAAAAACTTGTGTAAGATCGTCTCACAAATCCATGTCTATGAGATGGGTTGGGTTAGAATGATTATGTAATACTAATTAAGAATAAATTGTTTATTACTTATATGAGAAAATGTAATACTACTTTTGAAAAAAAAAATATAATACTTTTATATTTTGATTTAAAAGTACTAATTTTTTTCACATAAGTATTACATTGTTTCTTATAAGTAACAAACACTTGCCAGCATTACTTATAAGAGCATCTTCAATAGACATAAATTTTGAGGATTTTTTGTTAGGAACACTTATACTTAGTTTTTTATAATACTAAACAATAAGAGTTTAGACCACTAATTATTTTATATTTTATACTTGAGATATTTCTGCTCAACATTTGAATCAAACTGAATGGTACCTCGAATAGTGAAAATGTACACATCCGAATGGACACTCGAGAGGCCAGTCATAACAACGATTCGAAGAGTAACCCGAGTCGTTAACTCTTGAATGCAAAGAAGACAACGAGTTGAAGATCAACCCGAGGGGTTATCTCTCGAACTAGCTCGAGAAGAAGATTAACCCGAGAGGTTATCTCTAGTCAGAGATAGAAGACAGAAAATATCAAGACCGAAAAGTTGCAAAGACCGATAGGTGGAAGGTTCTACCTTTCGAGGTATTGCAAGACCGAATAGTGATGTCAACCGTTCGTAACTGAAAGGTCGCAAAGGTCAAAGATAGGAAGGACCTACCTTTCGAGGAGTTAAGGGACGAGTGGTAAGTTCAACCATTTGTATCCGAGAGAACCTAAGGCTTGAGGCGTTAGCCTAGTTAACCACTCAATAGGACTGCTCGAGACATTTTCTGAGTTGTACAGTCTGAAACCTTAAAAGGGTAAGTGAATATGTCCAAAGGCAAAGTGTGTCCTAGGAATATATCCCAAAGTCGATTTTCCTTTTAATGACTTAAGCTTTTGTGCAGGAAAAAAAAAAAGGAGCAATGTTCATCGCAAATTAAGGTTGCAACGGCGGGAAATCTGACAACACTCACCTACCCTCCGGATTACCCGTCGGTCTCTACCCAGTGGTCACTTAGGCATTTGAAAATAGTTTTCCCTCCAACGGAACTATTTTTCACCCTGCCTATAAATACCCACTGCACTTCCTTAGCTGAAGAAGGTGCTGATTATTTTCATATTTTCAAATGTGAAAATCTTTCAAGCGATCTAGTTTTTGCGACCAGTGATTCAAGAGAAGAGAGGCCAAAGCTTAAAGTTCATATCCAGATTTTCAAGAGTCTTGAGCTGCTTCAACTTCGAACATCCAAATTCAAGAAGTCAAGAAATCTTGTTGGAGAAGAAGAAATTATCTTTCTTCAAAATTGTATCTCTACTATCTTGTAGTAGAAAGATGCGGAGTAAAGTCAATTAGGAATTGAACAACCTGATTGGTGTGGAGTTCACTGCCAGGTCTGTGGTCAAGGAGTGAACGTCCAAAGTTTTGTACTGGGGATAGTGTAAACTTTCATGAGTTGTAAAGAAGAGTGAGCAAGCTCGTTATAGCCGAACCACTATAAAAATCTCTGTCTACTGATTATCATTTGCATTAACACAACCGAACCTAATATTTACAAAGCAAACTTTATGTGTAAAGGACTTCTTATAATTAAAAGGGTTATTAACTTATATTTTCTGCTGAGTACTTAAACTCTGACCGAGTAGTTAACATTACCCTCGAGTAGCCTTAACCATTCGCCAAGAATTTCAAAATCCTACGAGTCTATTCACCCCCTCCCTCTAGACTCATAAACTAGGAAAGAGAATGTGGGAGGGAGGGAAAAAAGAAAAAAGAAAAGAAAACAAAATCTGAAAGCAATTTAAAAAAAAAAACACAAAAAGAAGAAAGAAATATGCAATTTAACGTGCCAGTGGGCGCGAGCAATGCACACGCACAGCTGGGCGCTGTTGTTGCGCCTTATGCGACTGCAGGAGTACCTTTTTCATATTTGGTGGGGCACTTCAGAGACTAAAAATCATGTTGTTCTTGCAATAAGCTCTCAATCATATTCTCTCTCCTTATTCTCTCCATTCCGCTTCAACCAAAGATATCCCTATTGTGGAAGCCGTAAAGGAAGTGTAATATTTTTGTAGAAAAATGTAATACTTTTAGGTGTGCTTGGAAACTCAGAAAATGATTCTAAACATTATTTTTCGATTTCTAATGTTTGGCAAGGTTTGGAAAATTAAAGTCATGGAAAATGATTTTTGGTCAAAGGGGAAAATGCCTTTGTTTTCTTAGAAAAATACTCCCCTTCTTTTGGTAGGGGAAGTCTTTTCCATATCACACGGCTTCTTCTTCCGCGACTTCTTCCTCGACCATCCCGATGTCTACTTTCTCCCACGTCTTCTTCATTTCTGGTCCAGATTTTTTTAAAATTTTTTTTGATAAAAACTCACAGTTGGTTTCCTCATGATAACCAGTGTTCTGAGAAGCCATATCATTAGTTATCTTGTTTCTGCCGGAATCCAAGCACCGATTCCTCCCGAAACCCAGAACCCAGTGCTCTGGTTTCTGGAAACCATATCATCTATCGTGTTACACTCTATTACTTTTTTTTTTTTTTTTAATAACACTCATTTTGCTTATTTATATAAATAATCACCAATGTTCTTTCACTATACATATCTTATATTCTCCTTGAATTGCTTTGATAATTAGAATGTTTGTGTTTAATATAATGGTGAGTGATGGCATGTAGTGACTTCTTCTATGTGGGAGATCATGAGTTTGAGCTTCAGTGGAGGTTGAGAAAGTATGTTTGAACAAATATTACAATGTAATAGAGTTAGTATCATTAAAAAAATGTTGAATTATAATTATAATAAATGTGTTAGATTTTAGACAAAACAATTAAAATATTTAATTATACAATTCTGTCCAGTTTCTATAAAATAACCAACACACGAAACAGTTTATGGAATGCAACCAAACACTAGAAAAGAGAATGTATTTTAGAAAATGACTCATTTTTCAGAAAACATTTTCCAAAAATCATTTTTCTAATTTTCAAACAAACCCTTAAATCAAAATGTAAAAGTACGAAGCTAAGTATTACATTTTTTTCTCAAAAGCATTACACTTCCCTTTATATTAAGTATCAAACACTTTATTCATGATTAATATTATATTTTTTTTCAGTATAAGTATTACATTTTTACCCTGACTCGATTGCCTCAGGACACGATCTCACACAAGTTTTTGCAATAATATAAATGTTTTAGAACAACAATAACAATACACTGCATTAAAAATAATAATATGAAAGTACGTGTTCATATGAATCATCCACCACCACAACAACTAACAACAAATGAAAGTGTTCATATGAATCATCCACCACAACCACAACTAACAACAATTAGAAATTATATACTCGATCATTGCATTCTTCTCGATCATTTCATGTCCTCTATTTCAAAGATTATTGAATGATCTCAATAGTTTCCATTGAGCTATTTTTGAAAGCCAACTTTCTCTTTTGAGCATTAGTTGGCAATTTGACGTCAGTTGCTAGACCAACAGCTTGGAGTGCCCACACAATACTCCAAGTAATGTCAACTTCATACCACTCTAGACCATGCCTTGCTGAAAACTCAAAGGCATGGTGATTATTATGCCAACCCTCTCCAAATGAAAGCAATGCTATTAACCTGATGATGATAGTTCGTTTATATCCAAGTTAATTAAACTTTATAAGATGTGTAAATGTTATGAATAGGCACTTAGAATGATAAAAAAAAATTAAAGATTTTTACAAACCAATTATTTGTAGATAGATCGCTAGTGTTCCATGCTCGATTTCCCCATTGGTGACATGCAGAATTCACAAAAGATGTTACGTGATACAGAAGTGCAATTCTTACTCCCTGTAAAAAAAAAATATTAATTTTTTGAAGGTTATTTATTGATTAATCAATCAGTATATATACATACCAAAAGAAAAAAGAAAAAGAGAAAAAAAGACATCAATTCAAAGTCAAGGGTTAATTGACTTTAATTACTTCACCTTTGTAAAAAGGAAAGTACGAGATGTCAAAGACTGAGGTGTTTGATGAAATGTCTCTTAGCCACTTATGAGTCATCAGAATGTCATTAAGTGTTCTAATAGTGTGGAATGAGCTTGAGAAAAGCTTCCTCCCTATTAAAACACGTGTTATCTAGCCAATTGACTATTCCCCTCCTTCCTTTATTATTACTTGTTATTGCATTACAATTTACAACATAAACGTGCTTGTTTTTGTTGTTTGCATCAACCAACTTTTATTGAGGCTAGATTTTCACGAGAAGATTATTGTGTACTTTGTGTCTGAGAAAAATAAGCTCTACATCTATCATAATTATCACCCACCCCCAATTATACTCAATCATCATATTAACATATTAAAAACATTAGACAATTTAAAAAGAATTTGAAAAATATATAGAAATTGAGGCTTAGCAATTCAAACAATAATAAGCTTTAGACTATTAGTTCTATCAAATTCAAGAAAACAATAAGGTTTCAAATTTTAAAATTAGAATTTTACGGTTATCATTTAAAACAAATTAAATGGAAAAACATTTGAAGTAATCAATTAACTAATTATAAGTATTTAAATGTTTAAGTAATTAACCTATTATTATATGCCAAGCTCTTATTTTAAAATATTCTAAATATAATGTTCTAAATAGTGTTCAACAACAACAACAACAGTACAATTAGAAATTATATACTCAGATGACATGTAGTGATTTTCTCATATGGGAGGTCATAAGATCGAGTCTTAGTGGGGGCGGTTGTGATGACTCTTTGTACTTCAACATGTTGAGAAAGTATAGATGAACAGATACTATAGTGTAACATGTTATTAATTATATGAATTAATAACAACAAAATGATAAAACATATCTTAAATGTATTCAAGGACAAAATGTTCATTTTCACACTTTATTAACCATATGGTGCACCTTTATATTGTTTGGTTCCCTTTCCACTTTTCAAACATATATATAATTTTGGTATAGATATAAATGAAAAGTGTAAGCACAAATGATTCTCTTTTCCTAATTGGAAACATCATACATCAAATAATATATATATCTTTATATTTACTGGTAGTTAATAATTACTTATTATTATAATTTACCTAAGACAACTAATAAGAGGCAATCCAAGTTATACTGCTCAATGATGTCCTTATTTTTTGTATTTATGGAGTTGTATGTTATGTTGAAATATAGTACTTTCATTTTACACCCAAAAAAAATAAAAATAAAAATAGTACTTTCATATTTTTGGACAATAATTGTCATTACACGGTATAATATTTCATTTGTTAAATATTAATTACTAAATTAATTTACCTAATTGTACTTATTTTAAAATATTCTAAATAGAAGAACATTTTTATATTATATTATAAATACATACATATAGGAAAACGTCAATAAGTACCAAATTCATCAGAACAACCAAAGATGAAAATAAATAAGGAGTGGAAATGCATACCATGCCCCAAACTATATATGGAAATCCGCCAATGGCGTATAGCAATGTCGCAAGTATAATAATGGTGAATAATATAGGTATTATAAATGAACTTGTAGAAGAATTGATTCTCCAAATCTGCAACATTTGTCGGCCTTTCACTCTACACAAAAATATGAATTAATTAAAACAAACCAAACAATAATTCTCTAACATATGAAATGCCAAAAATGTAATAAGAGAATTATTTAATTTGAGTATTATAAATATATTACCCTTTCATTAGCGGATTTGGTGTCATATATCCCAACCTACGTGACTGTACCAAAATCCTTCAATGGGGCTGTGGAGATCTTTTTTAGTATCCACATACTGAATGGTGATATCTATGATTACTCACCCAACCAATTGGATCTCCCTATTAACCAAATGATAAAGTAGCATAAAAGCTATGTTATATAAGGTGAAAAGGAGCATTCCTTGATTTTGTAATTTATGTTAAGGCAAAGTTGGTCCTGTTTTATGGGTCTCAATTTGTAAGATATGTAAGGTTTAATAAAAAATAGGTCATAACATAATTGCATATATAATTAATACTTTAAACCTTATATATAATACTTTATAGCATAAATATAGAACTTTATAGCAAAACTCTAATAGAAAAGTTGCACGAAATAAAGCAATAATATAGCAGAATTTGCATTTGCATATATAATCATACTTTATAGAATAAATGTAGTAATTTATAACAAAATTGTAATAGACAATTAGCAGGAAATAAATTAATAACGTAGCACAACAAAATTGCAACTATAATTAATATTTTAAGCTTTATATGTAATATTTTAAGCAAATCATACCATGCACCAGGGTTCACGTTGCATTATGGACTCTGATCCAAAATGACTTTCAAATTATGTATCTACAATTAACATATTATGTGTCTACAGTTAATAAAAATTGAAGGCACATAATATATTAACTACACGCCATATATAATATGTTAACTAAAAACACATAATATGCAATTTAAATATTATGGTTTGTAGTTAACGTATTATGTGCCTTCAATTTATTTACGGCACACAATTTATTAACTAAAGACACAAAATATGTTAATTTCAAACATATAGTTTTTGGACTAGAATCACAATGCAAAGTAGTGAAGTAGTGAACCTTGGTCTATAGTATAACAATTGAATATTTATAGCATAAATGTAATACACATTTTCGGGGAATAAAGTAATAACATAACATAATTTTAGATATCATTAATACTTTAAGCCTCATATACTCCGTAATTGATATTTTTATAGAAAAACTATAATAGACAATTTGTAGTAAATAAAGTGTCATTATATAGCAAGATTACTTTAAGCCTTATATATAATATATTGTACTTTATAGTATAGATGTAATACTCTATAGTAAAACTGTAATTAATAAACAAATTTCACAAATAGTATTGCTAAGTTATATACCCTAAGATCGATCCATATTCTCCTTATTCGACATGTCTCATGCACAGATTCGGACAGGTGAAACGGTCTCACATAAGAATTTGCTTAAGGTGGGGCTAATAAAGCAGTGTTTTAGTATATCATCATATTCATATTTTACCTATTGCTACTTAAAGACATGATATATATAATGATATTTCAATTATATAGACCTGAAAAGCATGAACACCACAATAGGCAAAAAAGTACTCAAGCCATTTGGGAAGCTTGTAACTCCTGTGACTGAGATTCCTATGATAAGAGAGAGTAACACCCAGCCCAGTGATGATGTACAACCCAAGTGCAAGGCCAACAGCATCCCAACTGAAACAAAATGGGGCAAACAGACACAACAAATGCGTCAAAGGAATCATCGCCATGAACCCCGGGGAACCAGGCACCACTTCCAAAGATTTCCCCATTCTTGTCCAAAACCCAACCCTCTCCTGCTTTGCTCCTTCTTGTGGTGTCTGAGTGTCATCAAAAGCCCGCATTTCACCCGCCGCCATTGCCGCCAACCTTACAATGCAGGGTGATAACCTTTTTGAAGTAGTATATAGGTATCTTCTCCCCTTGCATTTATTCAATGGATTTTCTCCTAGTTTTCTTGTGTAAATGCTGGAACTTCCAAGAGTTGAGCTTTGCGTTTGCCTAAGTAAAGGGAAGGTTTGTCGTGAAAAGGAAAATGATTTAGGTGGTGGTGACGCCCACACTGATATGCATGCCGCCATTTTCTTTTCTGAGCCTTTCCTTTGGTTTGGTTTGGTTATATTACAATAAATACACACACACATATATATACACACACGCCAAGACAAAACAAATCAGGAACAATAATTACCAACCCCTTAGCTTATTGTAGTAAGAAAGGTACCTTCATTCAATAATTTGTTTTTGTTTATATTTCTTGACAAAAATTGATCCCGTAGATAAATTTGATTTTTCTTCTTATGGAAGGACAACTACTTTTCGTCCAAATGAATATAGACAATGACAATCTCGAAAATGAATATAGACAGTGACAATCTGTCTTCATTCTGAGATTTGTGATTTTTTAATGATGATGAATTTGAGGATAAGGGTGTACAATATTGCCATAATGGTGTGTATCCAATTATTATCCCATCAATTTAACAATGTAATAATTTTTTAATATTATAAATACTCAATTCAGGAAGCTAAGTTTTAAAACGTGTATGAAATCCCTTTTCAAATTGTATCATCATTTTCTGTTTTACTGTAAATAAAATCGCGAATATTATTTTACAAATAATTGTAAGTTATTCATATTTTATAGACTACAGATTTTTATGCACATTAATATTTTATTAAGATATTTTTCTATCAATTTTCTAATGAAAGTTGCCTGCAGTTATGTAGACATTTATTATATTTTTAGTAGTTTGTACGGTATGAAAATATCTATATTTTTTCCTATAAAATTGTGATTACTGCTACAATTATACACCATTGTGTGTCTGCGCATGTGCGCGTGCGTGCGTGTGTGAATCCAACCTTACTACCCCAAACTTTTCAACTTTCTTTATAAACTTTTTTCTTCGTACGTCTAAACCAGACAAACTTTCGATCATTGTCAAATTTTATGGTACGCTTCAAAACTTTCATAAATATTCATATACTTTTAATATTAAAAAAAATGTATATCAAAAAATTTTATTATTGTTACAAACAACAATTAGGTTTTGATATGTCTTTTGTACGCACATTTTGGTCTAATGTTTTCATCTAATGTTGATTGAGTTCATATTTTTTGTTAGAATAGGTAGATGTGCTAGTTTATACTTGCACTAACTAACAATTTGAATTTATAGGGTATTTAATAGTCAATATCAGTTTGTGTGAACTTAAGGTGATCCATTTTAAAAACCTTAGGTGCGTGATTTGTGTACTTAAGGTGCGTTGATTTGGGTTCTTAAGGTGCTTTAATTTGTTAAAAATAAAAATAGATGTAGCAATGAGTCATGAGTATAAACGCATGGGTTTCGGGTGGTGTGTTCTGGATTGGGGAGGAAGGGTGATGGGGGTGGTGATGTTTGCAAGGGCGGGCCTGTATTATGGTTCGAGAAGAAGCTGAAGCGGTGGGAGCAAAGGAGGCTTTGAGTTGGATAAAGGCGAGGGGTTGGGGAGAGTGATCTAAAGACGAATGCTCAGGTGGTGACAAGGGCTATAGCGTCGGATAAAAACATCTCACCTTTTGGGACTATTGTTCAAGAGATCCGTGAACTGATTAGAGATATGCCTATGGTCACCTTCTGCTTTGTGCAGCGTAAAGACAATGGGATGGCTCATTTCCTGGCCAGAAGGCTCTTAGTTACATAGGGGGGGATATAGTTGAGCTTTTTGATTGTATCGTTTTTGAGTGGATCCCTGGTGTAACAGATTTTCTCGTTGATTATAAAATGGTTTTGTGGTTTTTCAAAAAAAGGTGCTTTAATTTGTTTGAGTTCTTAAGGTGTGTGGGTGTGTACATGTGCTTAAAAGTATACGCATTTAATTGCTTAAGGTGCCGTCAACGCAACTGCATGCGAATCTTCCCGCAGCCTGAACTTCCCTCACTTGAAACCCTTATAATATATATATATACATAATCTTATATATATATATATACTATATATATTATATATTAATAATATATATATATATATAGTCAGGTCCTGTGTTGAACTGTTGCTTCTCGGGTCATTGCACCACTAGAGTGGCATAAATGCCACCCATACAGTGTTTAAAATTACCCATTTATATAGGTGCATTTTGTGGCATTTCATTCTGGTACATTTTCGAATACTGTGTGGTGCATTTATGCATACCTAATGGTGCATTTTCAATTTTATGACCAATTAAATACAAAAAAGAATTTTAAGATTAAATCGATAAAAATTATTAAAGTTGAGGACTAAATTGGATATTAACTCCTTACCTTTTTCTTTTGAGTTAAACACTCAAGGTCCCTCGAGTAATAGTGGTTCCCCACTATGGTCCTAAACTTTCAAATCAACCTTTCGTGGTGCCTAAGTTTCAAAATGACCTGCATTGTCCTGCGTTAGTGTTTTCGTTTGAGCCGTTAAATGCAAGGGCATTAAATGACATTTCACAATTTTTTTCACCAAAATTAAATAAGTCTGGTCAAAATAGAATGTTTATTTGTTCTATGCTTGCCCTAATCATTTCTTCATCTTTCTTCGATCAACCCTCCGTATTCTTCCTATTTTCTTCGTATTTCTTCGGTCAAGACATACACACTGCTTTGTGTTACGCAATTTCATTTCAGAGGCTCCTTAGCTACTTTCACTTTACTTTCCTGCTCACCCATAAACAAACACCTCTGTGGAATTAGATCCTTTTTGTCTTGTTTGTATTTTTTTTGTAAAACACATCTCCAATCCCTCTCTATTTTGCTTCTTTCACCGTAATAATAATTTGTTTTCTCTTATTATTATTATTATTTTTGTTTTCCTGGTTTGTACTTAGAAGAGCCAGATCAGAGATGATATCGCTATCACTATCACCACCTTTTCTCTGGGTGGACTTCTTCATCGTCTTTCTCGCAATCGCTCCTTTTGTGTTTTCCTCACCGATTGCCCCATCCCTGATGCTTCCTCCTCAGTCACCGCCGGCTGCTGAGAATTCGAAATTCTCGACGACGTTTAAGCCCAGCGTAGCTGTTTTGTGTGGGGTTCTCACTACTGTCTTCTCCGTAACATTTTTTTGTTGGTCAAATATTTTTCTTGTCAAGAAAATACCAAAAAGAGGAGGAAGAAATACGGAGGGTGATATGAAGAATATGAAGAAGAAGATGAAGAAATGGATTAGCGCAAGGCATTAGAACGAAGAACACATTCTTTTCTGCCCAGATGTATTTAATTTTGGGTGAGAAAATTGTGAAATTCCGTTTATGCCCTCACATTTCACACTCTGACCAGAAAAAATTAACGGTAGGACTATTGCGGGTCATTTTTTAAACTTGGAGGACCACGAATGGTTTGATTTGAAAGTTTAGGACCATAGATGACGGAACCATTATACTCGAGGGACCTTGGCTGGTATTAACTCTTTTTCTTTTATACTTTACCTAAATACCTAGGGGTGTTTGGTTGGAAGTAAGGAATTAGGGGGAAAAGAATTGTAATTCGGTGGGTAAAGAATAAGGTGAGAATAAAGTAGGAATTCAAATTACAATGTTTGGTATGTAGGTGAGAATAAAGTAGGAATTCAAATTACAGTGTTTGGTATGCAGTAATAAAGAATGAAATTGAAAGGGAATAAGTGATACAATGACTGAAATGCCTTATGTACTACTACTCAAATTACAGTTTTGGTACAGTGTTTTTGATGTAGACACTTTTTTTTTTAGACCACATAATAAAAATAACCAATCCTGATTTGCCACCCTTAGGGAGTAAAAATAAGAGAGTAGAATTTGAGAGTCTATTGTAGAACTCTAATAATAATAATAATAATAATAATAATATAATAATAATAAGACAGTAATACGAAAGAAGAAGAAGAAGAAGAAGAAGAAGAAGAAGAAGAAGAAGAAGACAACTAATACGAAAGAAGAAAAAGAAAAAGACAACAAATTGCAATTCCGTCTAATTAAACAGCATAATTTTACCTTTCACAGAATTGCAATTCATTACATCCAAATTACATCTAACAAAACCACCCGCTTTAGTTTACATTCTCAGGTAATTGTGGATTTTCTTGTCAAAAAAAAAAAGAATAATTAATAAAAACTACTACAAAAGTGTAAAACCGAGAATAGGTAAGAGTTGGGCCTGGCCCCTGGGGCACTTAGCAAATATAAAGAAATTCTCTGTATTATTTTGTAGTATTTGTTTCTCCGTTAATTCAGTTATTTTACATATTATTACCCCGTACTTCATTAATTAACTCCTATCATTCCTGTTTACTCACAAGAGAATAATCGGAAATCGCGCGCCGCAGGACTTCAATCCTTCTTCTTGCTGGTACTCATGACAATGATTTTCTGATCTATTCTATTATCTATCTTCTGTATGGTTTTGAATGCTAAAAGTAGTTGATTGGGTGGATATTTTCCATTTTATTTTAAAATTTGTAGGGTGTTGCTGTATCTTAGAAATTGAAAGTTTCTTGCTTTTGAAGAATATATATTGATTAAATATTGAATTAAAATAAAGTAAAAAAGTACTTAGAAAACAAGAAAGATGGGAGGAGATTTCGTGATTTTATTTCTGGTAAGTAGATATTGTTTTATATTGAGTCCGTCCTATGAATTATGATTCGATTTTGGACAGTTGATGTTATTGGTTACTGCCCTGCTACTGTTTTCTTGCCCTAATCAGTAGACATCAAGTTAAAATGGTGATTATTGCATTCAAAATCTCAGTATTTATATGCTGATATTCAATCTAAATATAGTATTTGCTATATTCTTGAGGAGCTTACAAACCTTTTGCTCAATTTCCAACATGCTTAAGAGCTGAGAATCATATGACTTTGGGTTTCATATAAGTGGCTTTGAAAGGGCGATTAAGCAGAATAGAATTGAGGATTTTGGGTCACATGGCTTGTTAATAGTTCATTTCCCATGCTGGAGCCTGCAGAAAAGTAGATGCTTTGTCAATAGTTTCTCTTTGGAGGAATTCATAGCACATCCATCCTTTGAATATTCTAATTCTATAGATGAGCCCAGGGGGAATTCCTTAGTGCAACCAGCTGATCCCCACTGGATTTTTCACTAATAAGTGCGTTTATGCACACATTATAATTTACGGAGTAATATTTATTCTCAGCGCATCTGTTTTCAACTATGATTATATATCTACCAAATATGATCATCTAAAAGTGGCGGAATTATACCAAGTGTACTGTTCTGGAGCCCATCAAATTTCTTAATCATGCTCTAACAAGAGCTGTAATATGAAAGGAAGAAAGTACTTTGGAATCGAATGAATGCTATGTTTATGTTATCTATCGACTTTTCAGCTATACATGCTTGCTATTTCTTTCTTAATTGTTCTCTTCCTTTTTTTTTCCTCATTCAGAAGTTTAGCTGAAAAGGTCTTTGTCTCAGCCAGCCTCTTTTACGAGCTGAGCTTGTTCATCATGGCAGATGTGCCAGGTTATCTGAAAGCCTGCTTGCAGTCTGGGAAGCTGGCTGCCTTGGCTATCCTAGTTTCAGGGGGGATTGTGTTGCAAATACTGGTGACTCCAATTTTTACAAATTTCCTGTATTTTTTAATTTTTTTTGGTTTAAAAAAGAAAGGAAATTTTATAAACAGAGAATTTTAAGTTGATTATGAATGCCATGTGCAACATTTTGCATTAGTCATTTCTCTAAGCTGTCTTTTATCTTGTCTCAGGCTTGTGCTCTGTATAATAACTGGTGGCCAATGCTAACAGGTAGGTTGAATGGCACGTTGATGGAGCTTAATTACAAAACTAATGAATTTTATATAGTTGATGCTTCAATAATTTTCTGCCCTTGAAGTAAATGATAAAAATTGTCAATAATTATCTTTGTTTCCTTATATATTTTACTTGGAAATCATGAATATATAATTTAGTAAACTGCATATATCAGACTTTTGTACCTCTTATATCTTGTTATGATTTAGAAAATCAGGAGATTGGTTAATTGATTCTAAAATATCTTTGTTATTTGAGTTGATTTATTTCCTTTTTATAGATAGTGAATAATTATGGCAAAGAACCTTAATGATTCTCCTTCCCTTTTATGTTTTACTTGGTCTTTGTAACCCTCACATATAAAGGGGATTGTCATTCTAATAAAGAGGACAAACAAGCAAGAAGTTAAGATAAAATAAGAGGTGGGAAAACTCTCAAAAACATTTCTAGTATCTTGTTCTCCAATTAAAGTAATCTTTTGTCTTTTCTCTCATTCCTTTACTTCATCTATTAACATAGGCAACCCGCACACGACCTCTAATAACCCTAATCGCCCTGTGACACTTGCATTCGCTCGAGTACATAACACTTTGGTTCCGTTGTCGGGCGTCAACATGGACGATATCAAAAAACTACAAGACGATGTATGGACCATTCAAACATCCATCCAAAAGTTTGAGCACCTTACTTCGACTGTGGAATTGCCTTCTGGGACTGTAGCCAATCTCTCCCACGGCAACGGAATCAAAATATTATGTACTCGGGCAAAAGCACCCATCACAGGCAATTAGGGTCATGGGACGTCGTCTACAAGTTGCCTATGTTGAATGATGAACTAAAGGAATGAGAGAAAAGACAAAAGTTGATCGCCTGATTTAATTGAAGAACAAGATACTAGGAATGTTTTGAGAGGTTTCCCACCTCTTATTTTATTTAACTTCTTGTTTGGTTGTCCTCTTTATTAGGAATGAAAATCGCCTTTAGGCCTTTATATAAGAGGGTTACAAAGATTAAAACATAAAAAGGAAAGGAGAATCATTAAGGCTCCTTATCATAATTATTCGCTATCTATAAAGGAAATAAATAAACTCAAATAACAAAGTTATTTTAGAATCAATTAATCAATCTCCTGATTTCTTGCCCTGATATTCTGAATCATAACATATCACTTAGACCCTAATAAAAGATTTAGACTTTTTTTTTAATACCAGAAATTACTGCATGCTCCACAATTATGCAGTTTGTTTTATTGTTTCTTCTACTTTCTTTCATGGCCTTCATTTTTTTGTTTTTAATACAACTCAGGGGATTGGGGGTTGAACCTTTGACATCCTAACCTAAAATCAAAGGCCGGTGCTCCTTGACCACAAGGTCTTGGGCTCTAGCCTTCATTTAATCATCTTGAAATTTGATAACGGGTATCCTCTCCACTACACAAAAAAAGTGTGATGTATGCATCTGGTTTTGGTTACTAGGATCTTGTAGATTTTATAAGCATGATCATGGCTAGAGAAAAATGTGATAATTATCTCATTCCTTGTACTTATCACATGTAAGTCTATGAGAATTTCAGGGATAAAAGTATCAGGTGCTAATGATAATGTATGTCCATTGTTAGCCAATTGGAGAACCAATTGATCTGTTTTCCATTACCAATATTATGTTTTGTGGTAGTTGGAAACTGGTTTGAATAGTCAAGGTTGTGTCCTCACATTCTTTCATGAGCTTGCCTATACTATTTTCTTTGGCCTCTGCATACCTTCCCTTCATCTCATTTTTCTTGGAATTAAGCATGAATAAACCATTTGGGCTGCCTTACCCTTCAGTATGACTCTGGGCATATGTACCTCTATATTTTATTGGTTATTGACAAGATACCTCCTTTTCTACTCTGAAATGCAAGACTAGAGTCTCCTCTACGAGGAAGAATTTATTCAATGTTTTGAACATTTTATATTCCTAATGTTTAAGCCTTTAAGGTACAAAAAATAGTTTATTATCTGTGTTAATATCTTAATAGTTTTAAACTTTGATTTTTCAAGTAATAATGTATGTTTTTGATCTACCAATGCCTTTGCTTTTCTTTGCTGGATCCGATACTTCATCTGATCTTTTCGGGCTAGTCTTCTAATGGGTAAGAATCTTTCCTTCTAGCGCAGTTTTAATGAAAAAACGATCATATTTACATATTTGTTAGCATTGCCGTTACAGTTGGATTGATGCGCGCAAAGTTCTTAACCCGGGGTTTCAACGGTTGGAAGCAATCGCAATACCGGTTATTTTAAAGCATTCTGGTATAATTGGTTTCGGGAGCCATTGCAATGGAACTCTCATCTTTTCTAGTTTTCGTTTAGCAATTATTTGTTTCATTCAAAGAGTGATGACGATGATGGGTACAGTATGTTATGAGTGTGTCTCCCCCATGGATTTCATCTTTTTGCTTTCACTGTGTCGAGAGGTTTTGGTGCCTCTTTGATTTGAAAGTGAGCAATTTGTGATTTGCTTCAACTTCGTCTCCTGTGCTTTGCTTTGTAAAAATAAAAGTGATGATTGTTGATTGTGTACATAAAAGTGATGATTTTAATTGTAAAGACAAGGATGTGTTTGAAATCATTTCTCTATTCTGTTCGAACACTCTTTGTTCTTTATTATTATATAGAGTTAATTCATTTTTTATCCTAGATTTATAGGTGGCAATTCACTAAATAACTTTTTTTATAATAATGTTCACTTTTAGTCCTAGTATAATTTTGGCATGACCATTTGCTATCTTTTATCAATAAACCAGTGTAAATATCCTTTAAATACAAGGACATTTTAGTCTTCAATTATGGATTTAAGAAAATATAAAAATATGGTGGTTAAACGTACTTCATGTATATAAAAAAAAAATTGAAATATCTTTGTATTTAATGACCTTTCAAATATTTTGTTGAAGGCGGATTAAAAATGATTCCACAATAATACTAGGACTAAATGAGGATATTTAATAAAATAAAAATAAAAATAAAAATAAAAACTAAAAGTGAATTGTCATCTATAAGTCTAGGACAAAAAATGAAATTAATTCTTATTATTAGTATTTTAAATTTAAATAATAAAATATTAACAACTTACAAGTAATAGAATTAAAAAAAAAAAAAAAAACACTCATAAGTATTAAGCTTCTATCTACTTTATTGTTTGCAATTCACGCTGCAAAGTCGAGGCGCAAAACATGATTTGATAGTTTCTTCTACTAATTGTTGCTCCTTCAGATACTTAAGGAAAGCAGGCATTAAACCTTTGGAGATGCGGGGTATCGATCCCCGTACCTCTCGCATGCTAAGCGAGCGCTCTACCATCTGAGCTACATCCCCATACGTCATTTGGTTTTACATAATAATAGTTGAACGCTGAATTCTTGTAATCCATTTTTGTAATTTATTGTAGTAGAAAAGAGATCTGAATTATTCAATTTGCCGTATTTTACCTATTATGTTTATTATTTAATATTTGAATCACTTATTTTCTATAATGTTTCGTATAATTTAAAATTTAGGTCCGCAATATAATATAAGACACAAAAACTCACAACACAAGATACATACACATGTTATATATATATTTATTTTTAAATTTAATTTAGATAGAGAATTGATCTTTTATTGTCAATGAATTTCACAACATAAGATATAAATTTATAGCATAACACACACAATATGACCGACCGAACCGATAAAGTTCGGTTAACCGTTTTCGAACCAAAACTTTTTCGATTCGGTTAATGGTTAAATGAATTTTAAAACTTCGATTAACGATTAATTCGGTTCGAAAGGTCGGTTAACCGAACGGTAAATCGAAGTTTTTAATATATATATAAATACTAATTTTAAGTTCTGGATATTTAGAGTTTATAATTCATGTCTTTTATATTTTGTTTACGAATTTATTATGATATGTATTTTATTTTAATTGAATTTATTATTTTAGGTGTTATATTTAGAAATTTAAATTTTAGCTTTAAAAAGTTCGGTTAATCGGTTAATCGAAAAAAATTTCGGTTCGGTGAATTCGGTAGATCAAACTTCGGTTTGGTTAACAGTTAAAGAAAAAAAAACTTCGGTTAATTCGGTTCGGTTAACCGAACAGTTAACCGACTGAACACCCTACAATATGTTATATGTTACAGAACACTGCTAATTTGTTGCAGGTACATAATTGATACCCTTAACCGACATAATTTCATAACACACAGACACAAAAATTATTCATAATACAAGACACATACACACTTGTCTAGACATTGTTCAAGCTGTTCACAAGGTTTGTCAACAAGTGCAACAAACCAACTTGGGTGATTTCAAGGCCGTAAAATGAATTTTGCTATGTGAAATGTACTCTGATTCTCTAAACTATGGTATTACTTAATCTTTATATTATGACTTTTGTGATGCTGATTGGACCGATTGTCCAATAATATAACACGACGTAACATTTTGAATTGGCCTGGGTTATTGCATATACAACAACTTGGCATTAAACAACTATAACTTGATCAAGCTAGTTAGGTTGTTTAAAAAAAAAAATAAAAAATTAGCTAAGTTCACTTCTAACGGATCGGACTAATTTATATCCCCTATTTAAACAAAAATAATGTGTTCCTCACATCGCACCGAGACTTACTTATTGTTAAAACTCATCGTTCTCTTTTAAGCATTAGTGGGTAATTTGACATCAGTAGATAAACCAAAAGTGCGAAGAATCCATATAATATACTAAGTTATGTCAAATTGCCACCACTCTAGACCATGTCTAGCCGAAAACTCAAACGCGTGGTGATTGTTATGCCAACCTTCTCCGAATGTTAGCAATGCCACCAACCTAACATCAATATTTTACATCCAAACTTTAGAAGATCGATCAAATAGTATATATGAGTAGGGCAATACATATATGAATGTGAATATTGCTGGAAGGTTTTAACATACCAATTATTTCTAGATAGATCGCCAGTGTTCCATGTTTGATTTCCCCAAACGTGGTATGCAGAATTCACCAAAAATGTTATCTGATGCACCAATACAACTCTTACCCCCTGTAATTGTATTCCCCATATCAATCACACCGAGACTTACTTGTTGTTAAAACTCATCATTCTCTTTTGAGCATTAGTGGGTAATTTGACATCAGTAGCTAAACCAAAAGTGCTAAGAATCCATATAATATACCAAGTTATGTCAAATTGCCACCACTCTAGACCATATCTAGCCGAAAACTCAAACGCATGGTGATTGTTATGCCAACCTTCCCCGAATGTTAGCAATGCCCACCAACCTAACATCAAATATTTTACATCCAAAACTTTAGAAGATAAAATAGTATCGTATATATAGAGATAGGGCAATACATGATATAGAATGCGAAGATGTGGAAGGGTTTTTAAACAACCATTAGTTTCTAGATAGATCGCCGTATTGTCATATTTGAATTTCCCCAAATGTGGCATGCAGAATCACCAAAAAATGTTCAGTCTGATACACATTACTAACTCGTTACGCCTGAAATTGTGTAGATTAGTAACTTTAGATTACAATTTTATTGCATAAATAATGATACATTAACTTAGCAGTTTGAGTGGTCAATGAACTTTAAGGTTTCGTCATTGTTGAGATAAACGAAATAAGAATCCAAAATATAAACGGAAGGCAAAGAAGATTAGAATATTAAGTGTTTGATAATGGGGCTTATGTCCTACTAGAGCGTTCTTTTTATATTTAAATTGTGATGTAAAAACATGGAAGGTTACACATCATATTTATAAGCACTCTAAAAACGTCAAATTATATCGATGACACAAGGGCGATTGTGCGCCCTAGCCAAAACGACGCCTATTATTTTGTATACTTTTTTTGTTTTTGTTTTTGTAATTTTTTTTATTTTTTTTTTTATATTGTATTTTGATTGT